>CAEGAE010007887.1:0-55792 GCA_903067095.1 Girardinus metallicus | reverse complement strand
TATATATATATATATATATATATATATATATAAACATATATATATATATATGTTTTTACAAAAGTAAATCAAAAACAAAATTAATTCAGTCAGAAAGAAAGAATAAAAAGCCTTCATTTAAGCGGAATGCAGTCACTGATGAAGAGGAGGGCGGCAGCTAAGCTCTGACTCGGTGTCAGAGTGTTTAATGTGTGTTTTAGTAGGGGTGTGGGTGTGTGTGTGTTTATCGGTTGAGCAGCAGGCTCGGCAGCGTCTTCAGGTCCATCTGTGGGAGAACCATGAAGGAGTAGAGCAGCAGCCACAGCAGCAGCAGCACACACAGCTCCCAGTTCTCCCTCCACCTGAAAAACACACACAGAAATGCTTCACTCGGATTAGACGGCTCAGGGTTTTGACAAAAACAGGCAGAGGAGGTTTGAGAAACAAAATCAACACAGATTCCCCAAGGAATGGTTAAAAATATCTAAATTTGGAGATGAAAGATTTTGCAGGCAGAGCTTTACGGAAAACACCTTTTGCAGACTGAAGCAACTTCAAACGCAGCAGAAGGTTTCAAAGTATTATGCTGAGGCACATTTCAGCCTGTAACACTGATTCATAGCCGTTTTCCAAATATTTCTAAGTGGTAAGGGTTCCCACTGGTTTTTGTAGATTAGAGTAAAGCCTGAGGATGTTCTTTTCTTTTCAGAGGAAATCTGGAAACAAAGAAGTAGCAGCTGTGTTGGCAAATCCACTCACTAATATAAAGATTTTCACAGCTAATATATTTTTACTACCACAATAATGCAAGGTTTTCCAATATATTACAGACTCAGTATATAAAGAGTAGTTCACTGTGGTGGTTTATTTATTCGTTTTACTTCTCCCATTTGTAATCCTTTTCTCTTTTTGTTGCCTGAACCAGATGCTACATATGTCGTTTTTAATTTTAAAAAGTCAGATAAAAACCAGGGGGAGAAATAGAAGTAAATCTATCCCATCATCTTTAATTTCTTTCCCATCATAAAGAGAAAATAATTGTGTGCCATGTTTAAACTTATCAGAGAGGGCTTAGGGTTTGGAACAGGAAAATGAAGCTGGACCACAGGATGATTAAATTCAGATTTAGGATCAGATGGATTGTAGGGGTGCATTTTTATCCCCAGGTATTTTAGTCTTTGAATGCAGTCCAAATGAAATCAGCAGTTCTGATCCATAATCCAAAATGAATTTGATGATTATAGAATTGGTTGAAAACATCCCACAACTCCGTTTCTCCTGCAACATTTCTGCTCCTTCCTTCCAGCTGCTGCATTTTGTGCAACGTTCTCAACACCACTCTGAGCTTACATCTCTTTAAATAGCAGCAGATAAACAGAGTGGTGCAGAATGTAAAAAAGGTGTCCTCACCATAAATCAGAGTCTTCAGCTTCAGCTCTTCTGGGCGCAGCTCTCGGTTTGTCCTGTCAGACGTAAATAATTATTGTTATTTACTATCGATAAGGCATCAGCACCCACAGAGGATAAGCCAGAGGATTGAACTCACTGTGGAGTCTGAGAGGCGACCTCCTTTTCTGTGTCGGAGCACCGGAGGTATGTGGGTCTCATCTGGTCTGATGGAGTCCATCCTAAAACACAGAATCCAGAGCGAGACACACCATCTTATCAAGTATTTTTAATTTAATTTCATGTGCAAATATCTAGAAGTTATTGCACTTGAAGTAAGACAAAACTAACTTAAAAGTAAATCTTCAGCAAGACAGAAGCTTGTTTTAAGACAGTAATTCCTTAATATTGATGAAAAAATGCTAGATTATTCCATTTATAACAAGGAAAAAATGGAACAACTACTTTTTCATCAATATTAATATATTATTGACTTGAAACAAGCTCCTATATCTTGCTGAAAAGTTACTTGTACGTCAGTTTTGTTTTATTTTATGTGTACTAAAATATTTGAACTAAAAAACTAAAAATACTTGGAAAGATTTTGTATTTCTGCAGTGCACCTAAAATAAAATTACCTAACCATAAGGCACTCAACATCCTTTAAAACATGTGTGTCAAACTCAAGGCTCGTGGGCCAAATCCAGCCCGCCGGAGCTTGCAATGTGGCCCTCTAGACTCTAGAAGAACTCTTAAATAGAACATTCAACATTACAATGGTGAGCTTAGATGTTATTTTAATCAAATCAAGCAGTTTTATCTGTTTACTGCCAAATTACATTAATTAGACCCTCAAATTGTTCTCAGAATTTCACGCAAAATCCCCAAACTTTTGGGGAAATGCAAAAATTGTCAAAAATATTGGGTTTAAAGAGATGATGCCAACTCCCACCTGCAGGTGGCAGTGTTTTTTACTTTTACTACACCGCTGCCTCAACCATTACTTGATGTCAATTTATTATCTGTGATTGATGTGCCGAATAACAAAAAGGCACATTTACCATCACAAATAAACGCAAATATCAAACAATCTCTAAATTAGAACTAAAAAAAAAAATCAGTGATGAAGCACTCATCAAATGCAGTTTGCTAATGGGTTTTATCAATACATTCTGGAACAACCAGTCCTTTGAGGACATCCATGATCTTGATATGACCCAAACTGCATATTTTTATTCCTGCAGTATATTCATGCATTCTGATGCAGACTGATTCCCTTTCAGTCTGCATGAGAACCCAAAAGGCTGCAGCTGAAACATGACGGAGTCAGAAAAACAGGTCTGATGTCTGACAGCCTGCAGGATTACAAACATGAATCCAACTGAAGAACAGGAACCCAGTTAATCTGTGATGTAAGAATTAATTGAAGCACATTAGCGTCTATAATCCTCGCCTCCTGTCTTTAAGCTGCAATGATTCCTTCCTGCAGCCCTCTCAGATACATTTCTGGGAACTTGTGAGCAGACAGAGAGGATTTGGGTCAGAACGGTCCCACTGCTGTCCCTCGGGTCTGGTCTGGTTCTCACAGTACCAGAATAGAAGCCCTACCTCAGAGAGCTTGCTTTGCTGTCTGCTTCAGGAACATCAGCGGCCGGCGAAGAGCCAATTGTCACTCCACACATCACACACTGCTCCTGGGATAGAGGCGAGTCAGGAGGCGTCTGATTGGTTAAAAAAAAGTTAAGATGCCTTTAGCAAAACAATAAATCAGTCAGAAGGAATCATAGAGCAAATCAGAACAATTCAGAGGAGAGAGCTTCTATTAGAAATCTTCAAAATAATCAACAATATCAGAAATAAGGGGCTCAGAAAGCCTACCAAACTAACTAAAAGCTCCTGGTGCAACACCACCACACCCACATAGAGTCATTTGCATAGATTTGAATTTGGTCCAGCAGATAAACAAACTGTAAAGCTGACCTGATCATCTAGATCATTTGTAGAATAATAAAACTAGGGAAGAAACGATTAATCTGATTAATCGTGATGAATCGATTACCGAAATAATCGTCAACGAATTTAGCACTTGATTAATCGTTAACTGGAGTGCACAGACTCATAAAAAAGGCCATTTCCAGAAAAAAACAACAAACTCACAGCAGTAATTAAACCAAAACTGTACAAAAAATATATCAATTTTGCATTTAAAATAAAAAAAAACTTTATCTGTGTGTTTTATCCAAAACTCTTAAGCTGCATTATTTTAGATTCATCTGGTTCAAATTCTTTAAAAAATAAAAATAAAAAGAATCCAATTATTAATTGCTTATTCCAAAACTAATCAATAGATTGGTCGTATCAATTTTAAGTCAAGCAGAAAGGACTGAGTTTTCACATTTTGATGTTAAAAGTATTTTTTTAGCTGCAGATGCATCAAATGCTCAAGCATTCACTGCAAGGATTTTATTGAATTTTAGACAATAAAATGTTTATTTTCTTAGTTAAAACAGGAAAAGGTTTATTTGTTTATTTGCATCTTTTAGTGTATTTCTAATAATTTATATAAAAAAAAAACTATAATAAAAAAATCTGCAGAATGTGACAATAATTTCAATATTTATCCAATTAATTTAACCAATTAATCGTCAGAATTAATTGGTTAAATTACTGATAACTATAATAGTTGTTAGCTGCAGCCTTAAACATTTGCTTTCTTTGAATGCTACTGACATCCAGAATCTCTTTAAGGAACAACATGATCCAGATTCAGAAAAAGACGAAATCTTACACGATCCTGCTCTCCCCCACTCAGGAAGTCCACTTGTAGGTCCTCCGGTCTGTCTGAAGGTGGCGCTGGTTGAAGAGCAGAGACGCTCAGAACCGACGGCCACCTCTGCATGTCTGAGTCAGGAAGTTCTGGAAGAACGGACTCCTCTTTGTCCGGGTAGAACAGATCCATGGGTTCAATCCGGTCACCGACCAGCTCCTCTATGGGAGAACGTCTGTCAAAGTGAGACGGCAGCTGCTCCACGTTTCTGGGTAAATCTGGTGGTGGAGAAAACGGCGTCCCTATCTGCCCATTCAGCTTCTGAGGATCTGCGTCCAGAATGTTCTGGAAGCCATCAAACGAGTCCAGGAGGTTCTGTGGGCTGTCCTCCTTCTCCCTTTCAGTCGGTGTGGCCCGGTGTCCATCAGACGGAAACTTCCCGTCTCTGTCAGGATCCTCGTGCTGGTTGTCACATCCGTCTTCCAGGGAATCATTCCCAGGAAACCCTTCCTCCTGTTTTCTGTTATCATTGTAGTCACCTTCTGAGTGAGTCCAATCCTCGACACATAGTTCATTAAAAGACTCACTTTCTGGGTCTGTCATTGGTTTATTGTTCTCTGGTATCAAACTGGACGGGATCTCTGCAGGCTCTTGTCCAGCCGCCTCACTGCAAACAATGCTTGGTGGATCTGGACCTTGAGAACTCTGGACCTCTGAGTTTCTCTGCTGATCTTCATGTTCGTCCTGATCAAGTATTCCTGGGTAAGGTTCTGTCTCTTCGTCTGGTTCCTCACTGGTAATAGAGATCAGAGGAATATTCAGACTTGGTTTGACTGAATGTTTATTTGAGTTTTCTGAGCTGCTGGTCTCCTCACACTGAGAAAAGTCTCTTAAAATGTCTTGACATTCAACAGCTGAGTCATTCCCTTCATTAAAACTCTTTGACGTATCGCGCAGCTCCTCTAATTCATCCTCTAGAGGTGAATCAGTTTCCTCCTGAAGCGTCTGTTCAGGAGGAAACTGTCCATCCTGGTGACTTCCTTCTCCATCCTGTTTAGTCAGAGGGATCTCTTCAGGTGGTTCAGTGGAAAAAAAGGGCTCAAACTGGTTCAACTGATCTGATTTCTCAAGACCTCCAGCATTAAAGCGGTCCAGTTCTGTTTCACACACCCTATCCAAAGGTTCTTGTTCTTTGGGAACTGCGTCCTGTTGCACTGGAATTTCATCCATACCCATAAGTTTGGTTTCTTCAACTTCAGCTGCCAAGTTTGGTTCATGGTTTAGAGTCTCAGTGTTCTCCGATTTCTCAGTCTCCATATCGATTCTGTCCAGAGAGCTCATCCCTTCATCAATGTATGTCTCAATAATGGATTCATCAGGAGCTCGGTCCTCAACGGAGGAGATAAACCCCTCATCGTACGGAGTTACCTCCACCGGCGTGGCACGGTAAACATCCCAGGCCGACCCACTGTCACATAAAGAGCTGTCACTGCGACTCTCACAGAACCGGTCCGGATTCAGCTCACCCTCCATCCAGGAGTCTGGAGAGTTGATGGCAGAGTCTCCAATCAGCGACTCTGGTACTGATGAGGGTGAATGAGTGAAGGACTGCTGAGGGGAACCAAAGTCCTGCAGGACGTTGCTGCCGGTCTCTCTGCTGGAGACGTCTTCGGCGTGGGGGGCGTCTGATAAAATGTCGTCGCTGGACCACGATCGAGCTGCAGCCACTCTGAAACGCGGCTCCAGGACGCTTCTGTCCTCCGACACTGAGGAGATCAGGAGTTTAGGTGGAGGTTGGGTGGAGTCCTTCTGGAACATGTAGGAGCGCTGCTTCACTCTGCTGTGATGGGCTCCGTTCCTCATGTGCTCCGAGTCAATGTCACGGAAGTTGAGTCTGCCCATGGAGACGCTTCGTTCAATCACCTGGGAGGGTTCCTCGGACTGTGAGGGAAACACAGATATTCATAAGTTTTCTTCTGTCAGAATCAGAATCTGTAAAAATCTAGAGTAATCTTTTGTTACCTCCTGTGTGCCGGGAAAGTGCTCCAGGAACTGGGAAACATACATGATGATGGACTGCTCATCCGGAGCATTTATAGTCACGTCTACACAGGAAAAAAAAATAAAAAATCAGAATCAGTTTTATCCTCTAAGTTTGTCCACACAACAAGGAATCTGACTTAGAATGTATTTTGCTCTCATTTTAAATAGAAATATATAAAAAGTCTTGCTGGGGAATAAAAGGTATTTTTGTGAATATGCATATCTACATGAGTATAATTCATTAGTATATTTCATACTGTAAGTTTCCATTAAAGAGACAAACTGGGAGAAGAAACTGTTTTTGCAAATAGTGCTATATAGCGTCGACTTACAGGCAAAGGTCTAAACAATTTGTGTCCAGGATGTGTGGGGTCTGCAGATATTGATACCTGGACCAAGAAAAAGTGAGCCCTGAGAACTTAGGAGAAATTTGCAGAGCACATGCAAAATAATAGGTGTCTCTCTTTTTTAAAAAAACAAATTTGTCTGTTTCAATTTAAGTTTCTACATTGAAAGTTATCTGCTTCAATAATCAATGGGTAAATCTTGTTTGACTCGACAACAAACTGTGCTTCATTTTACACCTCTTACTGTACCTTACACATAATATATTACCTATTTTTATTAAACCTAACGCCTTCCTTTATATTTACCATCAATATTCTAGCCACTTTTTTAATCTACTAAGTATCTACTTAAAGACCATTAAAATCAAACAATTAGCCAGGCTCAATTATTTAAAGTACTGGACACATTAATGATGCTGTATATTACCAATAACCAGGAATTTACTATGAGGTACTGAAAAAGTGTGAAAACTTTTAAAGAGGATGGTACGTATATAACATATGTACCATCTTATCTCTCATCAAACTTCCTGTTCTAACTGGTTTTTTGATGCACCAGTAAAACATTCCTGCTTCTGTATCAGCATATGGAGACGCAACAGCACAAAGGTTAACATAGGCGCAAACTGGTTTTGTTTCCAGTGAAGAATAAACTGATAAAGCTCCAAATAACATCAATCTATCACCAGGATGCAGGTTTGACTGAAGGTTGACCTTTTCGGTTGATGGTTCCAGTTGTCTTACTTTACTGCTTTGATTGGTTAAATTTCCTTAAAACTGTTACCAATCACATAACGGCTTCAACCTTTTGTTTTCTCCTCGTTCTCTTCTTCTACGGAGGTTTTTATTGAAGCCAGTCTAGTGAAAAGTGGAAATCTATTTTCAGACTTCTGGATTTTTGCCCTCTGAATACAACCTACTGACTTCTGATAAAGCTACTGCAACTCCCCTCACTGCAAAAATACAAAATCTTACCAAGTATTTTTGGTCTAGTTTCTAGTGAAAATATCTTAGAACACTTGAAAAAGTAAATTTTCAGCAAGATGTAGGAGATTGTTTTAAGTCAATAACTCCTTAATATGAATAAAAAAAAATATTTCACTTATAATAAGACATTTATTTATTTATTATAAGACAGTGAAACTTTTTTTAATCAATATTAAGGAATTGTTTACTTAAAACAAGCTCCTTTAACTTGTAGAAAAGTTACCTGTATGTTAGTTTTCTCTTATTTTAACTGTACTAAGACATTTGCAGTCAAAACTACACCATAAACACCCTGTAAGAGTTTGTGTTTTTGCAGTGTCATCTAACTGGTCAAACTTTCTGTGCAGTGCCAACAAGATGATGGATTCAAGCATTCTCTATTTAGGTTGTTATCATGCAAATCTCATAAACACAGAGCTGCTTCAGTAAGTTAAACCTGTTTCATTATCCTTTTCACACTAAATTAAACCATGAATGGAAACACTTTCTGACTAGATTTAGTTGCCTTCAGTGAGACGGACCAAAGGGTTTAAAACATGAGTAAACTCTGCGGGTGTATTGTGAATGAGCCTGTTTTCATCCTTGTTTGGTGTTTGATTCCATCTTATCAGAACATCAGGAATGTGTCACAGCGTCAGCAGCAAACAGCGGCTGAGTCACGGATCAAATATGTGAAGCTGTGATTTTTACCCTCAGGCTCCAGCAGTCGCGGTATTCCCAAACTGTAGTGAGCTATCCTGAAGGCGTCCTCTAGGTTCTCTCTGGGAGTCCTCAGCAGGGCCTTCCTCATGTCCACCAGGCTGGAGTCGATGGACTTAATGACGGCCAGGAAGGCCAGACCACTGGTCCAGCTTTTCCCAAAGTCCTGCACAGCCACGCCGTACCTACGAGACCACAACAGATCAGATCAGATCGGCTACATCATCAGTCTGGATTTTACTCTGTTCCAAAGGTTTACAGCCAACACACTTCCGGGTTCTCCTCTGGATCCACTGCAGCAGCTTCTTGATGGCCTTGCTGTTCTCCCTCATGGTGGTGGCTGCAGACTGTCGCTCCTCTGACGGCGTGCTGCTGAAGGACGTGTCGGAGTCCGAGCTGGTGGGGATGGATGACAAGCTGGACGAGGAGGGGAACTGGCTCCGGATGTTTCCCGTCAGCTCTTTGATCTTGGTGAAGATGGAGAAGTTCAATTAGACTTTTTGAATGTCAAATCTGAACTATTTTCCCGTTACTCCCACCTAACTGGCAAGAGGACAGAGGAGGAGAATGTAATGAAGATGCTGAGAAAGACAGGAAGTACCTGGAAGAACAGGATGATGTTCCAGATGAGTCCAAGGATGATGGAGGAGTTTCCATCGGCGATGTCGACTGCATCAATGCTGACCAGCTTCACCTGGAAAAACACATTAATCCAGCTTTAACAAACCGGCAGAACAGATAGGAATCAGCTCGACCGCAGCCGACCCACTGAGAGACTCACGTTTCTCTCCTCCAGGAAGGACAGCACCTTGGCGATGTTGTTGAGTCGGAAAATCCGATGGGCGGACTTCTTGAAGCCGTGGAGCTACGAGACAGAAAAAGAGAGCAGTTACGCAGCTGGTCAGGACGTCATGAGTTTACATGTAAATGATTAAAAACATTGAAGTCTGACCAGTTTGCAGCCGGACAGCTCCTCGAGCAGAGCCATGAGGACGTATCCATCCTGGATGTCCTGGAACAGATCCTGGATCTGCAGCGGCGGGTCACACTGTGGAGAGACGACAAAGTTTTATTCAGGATTTAATGTCCAATCTGAACCTCTCATTTTATATCTACCCTCATCTTCTTCCAAAGCATTTCAAGTGGAAAACCATCTCAACTGTTGTTTGAAGGCACTAAATTCACTTTTCTTCAGAGGAGAAATATGCTTTATGTTTTATATCCAGGATGAATCTTCCAGTCAAAGGTTTTTGTGATTTTTCCTACTCAGGGTTGATTAGTTAAAAGCTAGTTAGTTAGTTAATGGGAGCCAAAAAAGGCTCCCAAAATATGTTCCACCCAGAACAGTTTTTGCTTTTACCACAGCAAATTCTGTTTAAAAAACCTCCTATGAAGCACCATTAGCTACCAATCATTAACTGGTTAATCCAAAAAATAATTAACAAATCAGCATTAAACAGAAAGGAATTGGCTTTTCTCATGTTGATGTTTTAGCTGCAGATTCATCCTTTGCTACAAATCATCAAGTGCATGCCAAAGGAATGCTGTATTATTGCATTTTGGGCGAAAGAATTACATTTTCTTTTTCTTTTTTTTTTTTATTTATTATTTGTAATAAAATGCCCAAACTCAGAGCAGATGGTGTTATGCACAAATTATGTGACTGAGGAACTACGATTAAGTAGTTTTGACTTTTCTAAGCTCCAGGTCACAACTCTGCAGACTGAAATCCTCCATTAGTCTGGTTTTAAGACTGAATAATTAAACATCATGGCTGCAGATGGATCAGGTTCCATTAAATCTTCCTGCTCAGAAACATCCAGATCTATCTACTGGAGCAGCTCTGAAGACAAACAAGGTAAGGTGATGATGGATGCAGATTATCACTGCATCAAAGAGAGGAGTCTGAGAAACTGAGCCCTGACATGAACCTGCTGGGGCCTGGAGGCCGTTGGGGTAGGTGGGGCGGTTGAGGAGCTGGAGCGTTCCAAGATGGCTGAAAACAAATGTTTGACTGTTTAATTAGTGGGTCAGAGCTCTGACAGCAGGCCAGATACACAGAGGGAGAGAAGAGAGGATTATTGTGTCACGGGAGACAAAAGAGACAATCAGACGCTGAGACTCACTGTTCACAAACTAAACTGAGGACAGAGACTGCAGAGGCTGGAGCAGCAGTAATAATAGCAACAGAGCATAAAGCAAAACAAAACAACACAACAAATGCACCCAAAAGAGACAGACACTAACTGTGGATGGTGGCTGCAGAGGATCAATACAGCAAACAGCTCATAACTCCACAGCTTGTCAGCAGGCAGCATCACTTTCACTTCACTGATTCTGTTTTCTCTGAACGTTTATTCAGAGCAGAACTGAGTGTTTCTCTGTATGACGTAAGAAAATGTGGTGGCAGTTCTTCCAACTAATCATGTCTGTTTATTACCTACTGGATTGTTTGCTTTACTGATTTATGCTTTTTATCCATCTCATTAAATTTTACTGCTGCAATCTTTTTAATGCAGGAGATTCCAGGATCAACTTGCATTCATGTGAAAATGGAAAGACTGTGGGAGCCAGTCTTTGTTTGCCTGGCTGTATATTTTAATTTTTATTGTGATTTATTGATTTTTACATTAAACTTGGGTCGCAATCTTATGAGGGTTTGCACATACAACAACATAAAACCCCAACATTTAAGATACCAATTGTTATATTGATTATCAAGATTACGTTGCAAAGCAAAGTAACTAAAATATTAAATAAAGGAAGCAAGTACAAGTAACAAAATGAAAAAAAAATCTGATTATCAGCTTGGCTGGCCAAGACTGTGTGCACAAGCCAGGAGTTTGACTTCTTAACATTTACACATTAAGACTAAATTTGTAAACATCAGAAGAAAGACAGGATAAAGAAACAGTACGTGTATGTATATTTTTTGTCTTTTTTTAATGAAGAGAAAAAGAAAAGGCAGGTTGTGGTGATGCAAATATGCTTATTTGTCTCACTCAGGCTGTAAAATGTTCACTGTTTCCATCAGAGACATTATGATGTGTGCACAAAAACCACAACATAACAAAACGATACTTTCTCCATTTTCCCACAAATTAGTTTAAAATGCACAAGTCCATATAAACTCCAGAGCAATAGGTGTAATGGTTCTCTTGAAGTAAAATGGATATTTTAAGAAAAAGGTTCTGTACTGAAAGAACAAAAACTGTAACAAAGGATGTGAGCCGAGCTGCATAAAGTTTTCATAGTTGCAATTCCAACACTTTTTATCACATTAAACCAACACAGAACTCCACACTATCTTTTTTTTTAAGAATCTCCCTTCTTCGTTTGAACACACAGAAATATGTTGCAATTATCCTGTAGTGCTCACAGCCGGCGTTCACATATCAACGATTAAATCCTGCTGGTTTTCTGGCTCAAGATGGGAAGTGATGTCATTCCAAGAACCAAGTTCTGACCTCAGTTCAACTGAATTCAGACGACATGCCACATGAAAACTTTTTGAAAGACAAACTGATATAAATAATGTACAGAAATCAAATCAGTTAAATTATATAGACTTTTCAATTATTGTCTCGTTATAATAAAACACTGTAATTTATACATTAGAGTAAAGTTTTCTCTCATAGAAAACTCTAACACAATAGTGTCCAAAGTGCGGCCCGGGGACCATTTGTGGCCCCTGGACTGATTTTGTGAGGCCCACGATTGCAATTCAAGAAAGATACAAACTTGCAAACCTTGGCACAGAATGTATTTGGAGACTTTCTATTTTTAATCAGGGCAAAATTGTTACAAACATATTAAAGCCTTACAATAATAAATGTTGTCTACAACAACAACTTTTTAGGAGCATGTCTGTATTTAGCAGACTTTGGTGCACCCAGATCTGCATTTAAGGACTCAAACTTGGTTATACACTTTTCAGTATAAGGGACCTAAATCTTGTTTGTGTTGCTCAGAATTGACAAAATATTGTTGAACAGATAAAAAAAAAAAAAAAAAAAAAAATTTTTTTTTCCTTCTTTTTTTGGCCCAGAAGTTCTTTGACTTTATGATTTTGGCCCAAGTGAAAAAGAGTTTGGACAGCCACACTCTAACGTTTAACTGCAAACTTAACAGCAATTCCTCATTCTAAACAATAAATCCTTCTTTTTTTAGCAGGAAGCCAAACGAGTATGAATGGCCACCCACTACAGCCAGCTGGGGGTTTCAGAAGACAGACACAAAAAACATACAGATGCACTGATCCATGAGAATCCTGAGGCAAGTCAAGCCCAGCATAAAAGTTTGGACTTTGTTAAATAAATAAGGCAGAGCCAATTTATTTGGACCAATTCGGGACAATGTTGCAGTGTTTAATGAATAACTCTGCCCACATCCCGTCTCTCTGCTCCCCTGTAACTCCGGCCTCCATCCAGACAGTCATTGTTCAGTTCTGGGTCAGAAATAATGTTCTGTTGTGACTCTATTGGACTCTGTGCTTACAGTTAAAATAAAAGGTCAAACTTGGTCCATATAAATGACTAAAGTCTCCAGAATGATGGAGGTTTACACAGACCAAAATGACATTTGTATCTGAATCTATAAACATAATCTGATTATTATTATTGATTATCCTGAATATGAGCTAATTGAAGTTAATGATGTCTGAACAGCAGAAATAGATTTTCATCTTGTTATTGTTAGCATGTAAACAGTCATGGATACAGTTGATAAGGAAACAAGGAGAGTTATTTTGTTTAACCCTCATTTATCTGCTACAAAAACACAAACTTTGCGACCTATTTTTTCCTGTAGTTAATTCTCTATTTCACCTGTTTCTCTTTATTTCAGTTTATCGTCTAAAGCTCTAAAATTTGCCCCTCTCCGCACAGGCATTGATGTAAATGGAGATTTTCTATTTTTTACTAGGGAAAAATTATCACAGATGACGTAAAGAAAAATGCAAATAGAAAATATTAGCAACAGCAGTTATTTGTCTTTAAATAACCACACTTTTTAAAGACCAGAAACATTTACTCAAAAACTGACTTTGCTGCAACCTAATCTGCTTCTAATTAATTTATTAAACTTGGCTAAATACAGGAAGTCTTTACAACATAAGAGTGACCTAAATCCTGATTTTATCGGTCAAAATCAACAAAATTTATATAAGTTTTGGATCTACAACAACAAATCTGACTACTTTATGTGTTTAATTAGAGTACTGCACACTTTATTGATGAGTAGGTAAAATATGTGTTGTTTTTGATGTGGTGATTTTCATCTGTGTGATAAAAAGTTTGGACCATCTCCTTTTCCCGCTGATGCCTGGAGCCTCTAACCTGTAGCTGATCTCACTTTGCATGTTTGCATATTCACATTTTCAAAGATCAGACCATAAAACACAAATGGGCTGCAGGTGTCGAGTTACAGCTGACACAGCATGAATGGGTCATGTTCAGCAGTTTCTCATTATGATGTCCATACTGGAGCTTCAGGGTCCCATGCCCCCACTTCAGCAGAGAGGGGGCGCTCTCACATAAACACCAAGGTTTCGGGACAGTGGAACATAAAACAAACTTTCCCTGAGGCGGAAATGGAACAGACCTTCTCTAAATGCAGGTTCATCCATCGTGTGAAGGTCCTCTTCTGCACCACCTCTCTTTCCACTGAAACACACAAACAGGGAGAGGATAAGAGGCTGCAGAAATGTGGAGACAACACAGAGATAGTAACATTAAACATAATTATAACTGATTCCTGTTTCACTCCTGTCATTTTTAAGAAACGTACAAATTGGATAATTTCCCTGCATCACTCAGAGACAGGATGTTTACAACTGTGGCCACTCGCTGACTCATTTTTTATGACATTATTAGAGATAAATTGGTTGATTTATATTCATCGCTCACTGTTACACACTAAACATAGATAAACGCCTATAAAATATAACAGAGGAGGTGGATTCATGCAGCAACTAATAAACGTTGCATCTGAGAGAGGAAAATTGTCTTTATTTGATGTTTTTTAAAGATAAAATCAAACTTCCAGCGACTTTCCTTTGAAATAAACTCCTTCTGACTTGACGCTCTTCAGCTCTAGCAGGATAATTAAATTATTAATTTATAACTGCAGAAAAAAGCAGGAGAAGCATTTCAAAGTATCTTAATTTCATGTTTCTTGAGAGAAATTGAAAGCTTCAGTGTTTTCTAACAGCAGAAGGTGTAAGCATATTAACATGTTTGTGCGTCAGTGGGTTGTCACATTTAATAATGCCAGATGTTCACACTCTCCAAACCAGCATCATTTACACCAGTTCTGGAAGCAGGAATGGGACAAAGTTCAAGTAAACTGGTGGAAGACGTTTGAGAAAGTGTGCTGAAAACATTTGACTCTAGTCATAAGGGCATGTAAACCTTGATTCAATTCTCTAAAGAATAATATCCCTCTCATTTTCTGCTATTTAGCAAATAGAAAAAACTTTGGCAATCATAACTAACCTTGAAAAGGAAAAGTTTAGTCCGATTTAAAGTCAGACAGGTATAAAAAAAAAAGATGCTACGTGTCCCTTTATTTAATTTATGTAAATATCTGGCATACCACATGCGTTTTATCAAATCACTAAGAGTTCAAACAGCAGCTGAAGTGATCAGAAACAGTCGTCCTCTTTCATCTCTGCTGCTGACGGAGTCGCATCAGGACAAACTGCATAATCACAGCAAAGTTTATGTTTCAGCTCTAATGTAAAATCTGTGTTTATGGATCCTGGGAGATACAGGATCCTTTTATTTTAATCTCTCTCAAAGCGGGGAACCTGATGCTGAACAGAGCAGGAAGTGATGGGAGGAGCTCTGAAGCGTTACCATGGCAGCAGTCAGCTGTTACTCATTTTTATGTCCTGAATGACTCAGCCCCACCCCCTCCAGCGCACAACAGGTAATGAGAGCTGTGGTTGCTGTAATGATGTTAACAGCATCCTGAACACAAGACGATCTACTCCAGTGTGAAGACGTGAGGACGAATGTCACAGATGACATCAGGAGCGACTTCAGCGATTCTGCTTCCTTTGAAACCAGAAACATGCAACACAGAACCCAAACAGATTCAGGTTTTTAACTGGAAGAATCTGAATATCCAACAATTTGCAGGAAGAGATCCAACTTCCTGCTTTTGTTGAAATGTCCATCAGTTTTTACTGTGAGATTATCCCTTTACTTTTTTTAACAACCAACCCACTTTTCACTAATCTGACCTGAATTCAACTCCCGTTTCGCCTCAAAGGTCAGAAAGGAGTCGATCACAGCATGTTTTCTTTTTAAATAACAGAAAGAAAAACAAATCAGGTCAACATTCAAAAGTTTAAAAAGAAACACTGCACAGAGTTTGAATTTGCATGTGGAGAAACTCAGGGATGGTTTCTAGGAAATATTTCTGTTTGTGATACAGTCAAGGCCAAATTTTAAATACTCTGTGACATTTGACTTCCAATCTCAATAGCAGTGGTTTCATATTGATTTAGTAGTAAAAATGTGAACTTGTTGAGGTCAAATGTAAGTTTTTTCTTTATTTATAAACTCAGACTGCAGCCCATCCTTTGCAACACAGATATAAAGACTGGAATGTGTGACTCCACCTACTTTTCCTTTAAACTGCAGCTTAAAACATGGTTGGTCAGTAATCCAACCATGTTTGGGTTACAAAACACCTTTTAGAAATTTTCTACTAAATTTTTTTAGTATTTTGTGGCTGATGTTGTTGTGCAGAAGGCAGTGAATTAATTATGTGGTTTTGTGCATTGTGTTTGTCTCATAGGACTATGGATGAAAATTAGGATTTTGCTCAATTTTATGCATTTACTTCACTATATTGTACGGTCATTAATAAGCACTGTTCTGTTCAAATAAAAATCCATTAAATTCAGGAAGTTCAGTTCATAATGACTATGTATTTAGGTTGCACTTCAAGTTATTTAATCTGGAGAAAGATTTCTAATTAATGGTGTTTGCGTAGAGACAGGAAGAGATTAGACGTTTACGTTTTTCAGAGGGAATAAATAATTTATTATAAACAAACATGACGAAACAACATCTTAGCAGATCAGACTTATATGAAATGCAACCCTATGCTGATGCTGTGAAGCCTGCAGAAACCAGGTGCATAAAGGTTTCTAAAGCAGCAGGTTACCCGAGCCTCCGCTGAGCATGTTTTTGATTAAAACAGGACACAGTCAGATAAAATGTAATGTTCCTGCTCAGAAACACGTGACGTCTCTGCTTCATTTCACAGATAAGGCTTAGTGTGAACCTGAGAGCTGCTGCTGCTCATTTGTTTGCCATGCAAACATCCGAGTGCACATTTCTTTACAGCGCAGCTTTTACAGCTCTGAAACGGAGCAGAACAGCGCGAGGAGGCGACAAACCGGGAGCAGCTCAAACATCAACAGGAGCAGAAAAAGCTCCAGAGGTTCAGACTTCTGTACATCCTGACCTCTGGGTTAGTCAGAGTTAATACAACAAACATGTCAGGCCCTACAGAGTCTGCACTCCATGTTTGTTTGTGTTATCAGATCCGATAATGGAGGCTATTTATTAGCCTCGGGCAGGAACAGGTGCAGCTCTACAGCATGAAGTTAAACAGCAGATCAGAGCCGTCAGTCACATCAACAACCTGACCCCGATCAGTTTAAATGAGAGAATCCTTACTTTAATCTGATGAAACATGAGTTCATGTAATTAAACAGCAGAAATACAGCCAGCTGTTCCCTAACAGACTGTTTAATGAGTCTGACTGCGAGCTAACGAGACGAGTCGGAGTCTTCCTAACGTCGTTAACCTTCAAAGAGCCCTACACTCCAAAAACACTAAATCTAAACAATGTGTGTTTGGTCTAGTTTCTTCTGCAAATATTTTAGTTCATTTGAATTAAGGCAAAACTACCTTACAAGTAAGGAGATATAGGAGCAAGTAACTTTTCAGCAAGATAAGGAAGGTTTTTAAGTAAAAAGTTTCTTAAAAATGATTAAAAAAAACTGCTAGTTCCACTGGCAGATTATTTCACTTGTAACACAACATTTTTCACATAAGTGAAATAATCTGCCAGTTGAACTTTTTCATCAATACCAAGGAATCACTGACTTTAAATAAGCTCCAATATCTTGCTGGAAAGTTACTTGCAAGTTAGTTTTGTCTCATTTCACGTGTACAAAGATATTTTCACTAGACACTAGACAAAAATACTTTGTGATATTTTGTGTTTTTGCAGTGTAAACATGTGATTCTGGTCTAAACAAAACCATGCCCACTGATTTCAGTTTATGCAGTGCTGAGGTGTGATTTCTCCCTAAATACAGTCTCTGTGAGCCACGTTTCACTCTGACGTCTCTGATTACAGGGCTCTTCCTCCTCGTTCCTGCCTACACCAGGACAATCTGACTCCCAGCCGCAGAGTTTCTCCTCCTGGGTGCCAATTAGAGCCGAGCAGCCGATTTCTTCCTGACGTCCTCCCACACGGAGACAAACCGAGCCTGAACACTGACTCAGAGATGAAAGATGACGAGTGACGCCGCTGAGAAACGATCAGAGCGGAGGTGTGAATGTGGCTGCAGGAGTCGCAGGAAGAGATGCGGCGATGGTAAAATATTCATGAGGGATGGGGTGATGGTGGGATGGGGGTGTTCCTGAACACTGCAGTGCTGCGTCGCCTCGGTTATGTAAGATCACAGTTCACAGGGAGGCTGAGAGTCTTCATCACTCCATCTGCTCACATGTTCCACTGAGTTTCATAAACGGCTATTACAGAACAAGTTTCACTGAAATAATCATGTTATAAACATCATGAAGTCTAAATCAGAGGTATTTAAGTTGCTACTTCCCTCCCATCGCTCCCACGTCTCATACTGGTTTCTAACTCCACGGCCTGTCACTCCAGTCATTATTACACTGTATGTGATGCTCCTGAGTCAGACTCTCAGTATCTGCAGAATATATGAATGCAAAGCTGGTATTTCTAATCCGATCTACTCAGTGCCTCTTAATTCCCAGTTTATTATATCGTTTGCCGAAGCCCTGATTTATAAATATCTCGAAACTAGATAATTATATTGATGCACTGCTGGTAATCAATCAATTCAGTTTGTTTGCCTGGTTTCAGAGAACTTTACAAAATTCCCTCCAAGTGGAGAACCTGCACCGCAAAAACACAAAATCTTACCAAGTATATTTGCCTAATTTCTAGTGCAAATACCTTACCACACTTTAAATAAGACAAAAATTGCTCATAAGTAACTTTCCAGCAAGTCACAGGAGATTATTTTAAGCAGTAATTGTTAAATAGTCATAAAAAGTAGTAGTTCCACTGGCAGATTTTACTCACTTATGGGAAAATGTCTTGTTATAGGTTAAAAAAAAATCAGCCAGTTGAACTAGAGCTTTGTTTTAAGATTCAGGAATTAGATTAGATTTTGTGTTTTGCAGTGTGTTCAGAGTCAGCAGTCAGGAATCTGTTCAGAGACATGAATCTGTTCGGGAGCCACTTCAGACTCCCGAATATCCCAAAATGTTTCTTTATTCCTAAAAAAAAAAAAAAAAAAAAATCCGTGTAGCTAAAAAAAGCAGAACATAAACAGCAAAACCAGACAGAAGCATGAATTATGAAAAACTTGGAAAGAAGTACAGATGACCGGACGGATAAAAAGACAGAAAGATGGACCGATGTCAAACTGATCAGAGTCGAACGGAGCCGGTTTCACTCCTGCAGCCGGTCAGTCATTAATCGATCAGCCGCTGCACTCCCATCCACATAAACACGTTTCAGTGCGGAAACATTGATGTGACACACTTTTAGCTCTTTAACCTCAAATGGGTTCAGATCAGTTTGTGTCAATCAGAACGTCTACGGAAACCACAGAGAAACACCTGGAGTTGCATCTTCCTACCTAGTTCAAAACCCGACTCCTGTTCTCTGTGTCGGTGCTCAGAGTTCAGTGAGCTGATAACACAAACTCAGTGGTGGAGAAAGTACTCAACAAACGTACTTAAGTAAAACTACAAATAAAAAAATGTACTCTAGTAAAAGTAAAAGTACCACAATTAACATTTTTACTTAAGTAAAAACAAAAAAAAAGTGCTGGTTTTTAAAAATACTTAAGTATTAAAAGTAAAAGTACTGGCTGAATGCATTACCTAATCGCTAATACAATATCATTAGGTGTGCCTATCGTATTTAATTTTAATACATCAGAAATGTACCATTTTAATGAACTTGTCACGAAGTAAACAGCAAACATTCCTCACCTGGAGGACAACGTTTTAGGGTCTACCATGCGCTGCGGTCTGGCTAGATTTGATGATTGTTTGCTATTAAATGCGCTGCGGTCATAGAGATTTGGTGGAAAATAATCAGGAAAGAGATGTCTGAGTGGGACAGATAACCAGCCGGACTGCTGACAATATTTTTGCATTAAAGACAAAATGAAAAACACCATCAATAAACTTTAATGTGCTTGTTATTTAGCAGACAAAAATGAATTTCAACAACCAACAGAGACCTGAAAACCATCAGTAGGCATGGATACTTATGGCTACTGATGGCTGATTGGCTTTTGGAAGAGCAAAGAGGAAAAAAAAACAAAAACATTCACACAATTATTTTTCGACCTGAGCAAAAATGATCTGCACTGGGCAAAGTGAGCATTTGGTCCGGACTCGTAAACGGACATTGGGCCCAATGTCCTTTTTTTTTTATTCATCCCAACGCAATTAGAAAGAAAACATCAACACAGTTTGGCAAATACAGAAATCTCATTTAAGTTTTTGGCAGAATTGGCTCAGACCTGGACCAGATCAGAGTCAAAGCCTTTTTTCAGATGTCGGTTCCTGATCCCAACCCGACCCGAAGCTGCCGCATGTGCGTAAACCTTTGGGTGACTGTTATGATCTGGAGACTTAGATTTGGTCCAGATCTCAGTGCTGTAGGTTTTATCTGTACCTCTGTCTGCATATAAACACAGAGAGATGTCAGTCACAGATTGTCAGAGTTGTGTGCAGTCTGTAAATGTCTGGCGGGACCAGCGGATGGACAGGGCCGTAAAGTGGGGGGGCCAATGGCCCCCTATCCCCCCCTGTTCCAGCGCCTATGGTACTTTGTTACTTCCCACCACTGCACAAACTGTGCTGGAGGTCTTTGACATGCCGTTCCCTCTCAGAGTCTCTGCAGCAGCTTTTTGTGGAGGTCAGGTTGTGGCTCCATCCTGTCAGCTGACAGCAGCATGCTCCAAGTTAAGCCTGATTGCGTTTTAATGGATCCTTATCAGCACCATAAACCGGCTCAGGAGTCCTGCAGCAGAACCATAAATATCTGAAGCATCAGCTGGAAGCAGAGCTGAACGCTGGACGGATAACAGAAGCTCCCAGAGTCGTAATTAGAGGCAACATGTGGGAGAAATGTTTATGTTTCAGTTTTATCTCGCAGAAATGTTCCAATTAAAAACCGCATCTAATTCATCAAATGTTGAGATCAAAAACCTAGACAGCTGTTAGATTTAATTAATGTATGAAAAACTCAGACTTTGCAGAACTAATCTGAAAAAAAATCTAAAGATCAGACTGAACCTTCAGGAAAATCATGGACTGTCCTCCCTCTGCTGATGTTTTGTTCCTTTCACTTTATCTGAGAGATCAGACAGGAAGCAAGTTAATGAACCTGAAGTGTCTCCATGAAGCAGCACAGAAACAAAGCCGAGCTGCTTCAGCCCAATTTCAGTCACCGTAAGGTAACCGTTTGATCCGTCACATCAGATCAGGTCAGATCAGAGTGAGAGCTCCGTGGCTAAAATCATCCTGCAGATTATCAAACAGCAGCCGCAGGAGCTCGTTACAGCGATTAAACGGGGAAACTCCGAGATACGAAGGGATCAGCTCCAGACGCTCGCAGGTGAACTTCCTCTGCAGACACAAAGTGAGCAGCAGTTCAGGCTGAGATGAAGCAGAGCAGGTAGTGGAGGTTTATATGAGCTCCAGGTCAGACTCAGAGCATTTCCTCAAAAACACAGCAAGGGAAGAAATCACTTCATTTAGCCAAAAAAAAAGTCTAAAAGTTCAGTCTTAGAGTCGGTATTTGGGAGCACCGATCAATCTTTTGATAACGAATACAAATTTCTGGTTTCCTTCAAGGTCTCGTCATTTTGATTAAGTAGGATATTTTTCCTAGGTATATATGAAGAGAAGAAAATGCTGAAATTTCCTTAACTAGTTTGTACTTTAAAAAAAGGAATTACAAGATTACAAAATCAAAAGGAAATTGGCCTCTAGTTGGTTTGTTGCCACATCTCTAGTCAGTATTAAGGCTGGATGACAGAGTCGATTTATTGAGCATTGCTCTACATGTATAGTTACAGCATTTCAACTATTAATTCCCTTTGCAACCATTGTCCATCTGCATCCAATTTGCTAAGTTTAGCTTCTCTTTGGTTCCTGAACGCATCACTCCTCCCCTGCAAGACATGTCAGAGTGAGGCAACTTTTTACCAAGTGAGTCGATGAGTTTTGATGATTAGTTTGTAAAGGAAAACAGATCTGGAAGAAGGAGTTCTGATAAGGAAGAAATGTTAAATGAACAAGCATGAAACAAACCTAGACAGGAGATTTCTGTTCATTTTAACTTTGCTGTTTGGGCTTCTGGTCCCGTTTGGCAGCTACTCTGACAAAAGGGTGACAAACTTCACAAATGCTGTCACCATCCAAGGTTTGTGTCTTGATTTTCACAGTTTTTAACCAATCTGTTGCATTTTCGGGTCACATATTGTACAGTACTTATTTATTATAAGTATTAATTTGAAAAATGGCAGATTTTTATAACAGCTTTTCAAATGTTGTTGCTTTGGTCCTGCTGTTGTAAGAAAAAATAAAATCAAATTCACAGTTTCGTAGCTGCATTGAAGCATTCCAAATTATTAGAGATAAAGCACCAATTTTAAACACTGTGATATAAATCATGTTTCACAGTGATAACATAATATATCAGGATATTAATTTGAACTGCATGTTCCAATGCAAAGCAGCTACATCATAAAAAACGATAAAAAAACCCAGTTAGTCTCAAACGCAGCTGAAACCCAGTTAATCATTGAATCCGATGAATAAGCTTCCAGATAAGTGTGAACCTAACCATATCCCTCCCCTTTTTTATCCCACAGCACCTGAACTCACCATCTACTCACAGGCACAAACACACAGCGCCGACACAGAAGGTTTTCATTTGTTTTTGGCTTTTAACTGAACTGAAAAAGAAAAAAAAAAAACTTTTTCAAAGCCTAAACGGAAATTAAATTTCAGCTGAGAACAAAAAGTGTCTACAAAAAAAGGTACAATGCCATAAAATGTTATATCTCACAAAAAAAAAGAAAATCTTCACCTGAACTGCACAAAAACAGAGACATGGAGGACTCATCGCTTCCTCGTAGTGTTGGCAGGTTTTTTCTGACATGCAGTCATGGACAGACAGCAGAAGAGGAGCAAAGCTTAATAAAAGAACAATTAAGATGTCTTGTCAAGATGTTGTTGTCATGGAAACAAATAAAAGTATGAAATGTTGACAAGAAGTGCTCAGCGGCGCTCTGCCATGTATTTTCAAAGACTGAGGCCTGTCCGAGCTTCATGTGTGTGTGTGTGTGCGCGTGTGTGCGTGTGTGTGTGTGTGTGTGTGGGGGTGCATGGGCGTGTGGGTGTGTGGGTGTGTGTGCGCGTGTGCGCACTCAGGCCTTATTGAAACCACCTGCTTCTCATAAAAAGCAGCATTCCAGTCCAGCCGTGAGCTCAGCGTCCTGACATCAGACACAAAGAGACCAGTGACCTTTCTGAGAGGGCCGAGGTATTTTTGAGGTAGGAAATCAGGAAATGAAGTCACCGTCACAAACTCAGCACACTTTATTCTGTGAAGGTCCACCAGGCCGCAGCAGTTCGGGTCAGAACCCAGCCTGATGACAACAGAACCAGTTTAGCCTGATGGGGCTCTTCACTCAAACCGTTTGAAAACTGATTCAAGTTGTTTCAGATGTAGTTCTGAACTTTCTGTCTGGTCAAAGATCAAAACTTCAAATGGTTTAAACCGATTTGAACAGAATGATGGAGAACCACCAACAACAGTCCGAAACAGGTGAGGTCATCAGACTTTTGTTGCCATCATTTTTTTCTGCACATGCTCTGATAGTTTGACTGAACTCTGCAGGAATCCTAACACGTTTCTGCTTGGACACGTATGATGGGCAGAGGGTGCACACAGACAGCAGAAACAAAAACAAAACTCAGTGTTCCTGCCTCTGATCCTAATGAACATGATCTTCCTTTTCAGAGGAACAGGCCACCAACCGAGGCTCCACATGGCGGATCGGGTTCTGAACAGAACGATACGAAGCTAAGAAGAAAAACTCAAAGAGCTGCAGGAGAAACTCAAATCAGAGGGAATATGTCTGCTTTACTACACCGTTAACTGTCCAGCCTATTCATCACCGTGTTGCACTTATCCAAAGGTCGGTGCAGTCTTAAATGACTGTTACTCATCCAAACTCAGATAAATAGCGATAAGACTCGTAACAGCACGATGTTAAAGTCAAAATCTGAATGAAGAGTTCGTTCTAGTTCAGATCTGACAACAGAGAGGAAGAGGAGCAGATGATGAAGTAATGAGTGTGAGTGGGAGAGGTTCTGCTTCAAGGTTATTTTTAACCACCATCAGTGAAATTCTTCTAAACAGGAGAGAATTTCAGCTAAAAAGAGCCTTTTATGAAGCATAAACCCTTTAGGGAGGCAATGCCAAATTAAAAAAAACGTATCTAAAAAAGCAGCATAACAACTCCTCTAAGGAAAAGGAAGTTTAGACACTGTAACAGTGTCTAAACTTGTATAAAAACGTAACATAATACCCCCTATGGATATAGTGTAACTGATGTAACAACTCCTGATGATACAATGTAACACTATAATAACTCCTCTGGGAGACAATGTAGCAAATCCTTGAAACTAAAAATGTAACAATTCCTCTAAGACAGCAGCGTAACAATGTAACAACACCTCTAAAAATGTAAGAACTTCCCTACGGTAGGAATGAAATTATGTAACAGCTTCTCCAAAAGAAGATTTCACATAGCTGTTACATTGTAACCTTCTTTTCTAGAAGGTTCATTTCTACAGTCTAACCCTAATTACCGTCTTTAAAGAACTAAATAAGCAATGTGAGAACTCCGCTACACTGAAAATCTAGCTTTTTAAAGAAATAATGTGTCAAAGTAAAACAAAAGACCAAAGAAAACATCTTAATATCCTGTTTTATAAAGCACTGCACCAACTTCTAAAAAGAAAATAAAACATACAGTGATGACAACTTCTCTAAGGAGACAATGCAACTATCTGACAGAATAACAACTTCCCAAGAATTAATCTGACAAATTCTTTAAGAAACAGTGTAATATGTCCTTTTTGAAACAATGCAACAACTCATCTAAATATGTAATGCAAAAAAATCCTTAAAGGAACAAAATGTAATGGCTTCCATGCTATACTAACCCTAAACTTTAGACACAATACAGACAATAAGTCGGGTTAGAGATAACTTGAAAATAAACACGCAACTGAACTCATGGATCAGATTTACTGTACTGATAAAAGTAATAACAAAAACAGGTCAAAAGATACAGATCTGTATCAGAAAAAGAAAAAAAAATCTAACCAGTCTGAGTTCATGAAGTTCAACAGAAACATGAGGAGCCACAGTCTCACACTCCGCTGTACACATCTATTGCATCATGTTTTAGGTTTTTTCTAATTATGCGTTGCTTTTTTATTTCAGCATCGTTTCTTCCTACCTAAGTAATTAATATACCGGGCAGTCATTAAAGCAGTTTCATACACCATCGGTTAGCTCGCAGAGAAACGAGGCAGCAAATAGCTGGTATGAGATTCACACTTTATCCCTGTGATTAGTTGCAAACTTAAAACTTGTAGTTATTTTTTCTCCTAGATAACAATCTCCAAGCAAAACAAGGTGAAGCTGTGAGCATCAAATTATTCGTGAATGGCTCTAATATCTTTATGAAAAAATGTTATACTGCATGAATGTTTCTCCTGATAGTTCTTATCTGAACATTACGTAGTGTGAGCTTCGGTTTGGACGCTGAACGCTCCTCTGGTTCCTGCAGCTTCGGAGGTGGGAGGCAGATCTGTGTGGGATGTGTGATGCGTTCAGCTCTGATCTTTTCCTCGACTCGTTGTGTTATGCAACAGTCCCCCGGTCAGTGTTCTCACTGCTTCCACTCGTCAGATGCTTCAGCCCACAGAGCTGCAGAGACACACTGCGAGGAGCCGTCAAAATCCGAGTTCTCGGGAACAAATCAGGGATGTTTGGATCAAACGGGCCTGGAATCTGACGCTTTTCCGTTGAAAAACACTGATTACAAACAGGGCTTGACATCCCAAGCTCAATCTGAAAAAAACTGCAGCATCTATTTGCTTCAGCACTTGATGAAACCAACCAATCCATCAAGCCAGATCCAGATTTTCACCTGATAATAAGTAACCTGTCAAATCCTCAATTTAAAGGTTGAAGCTACAAAAATGATATACAGCCATAACTTATCGGCACTGACTGATTAAAGGTGTTGCTTCATCGCTTCATTGTGTTGTTTAACACATCACTGTGCAGAGAAAGCACAAGTGATGAGATCAATATACAGATTCCTGCATCATCAACCAGTCAATAACCCAACGCTGCAGAAAAACCCGAGCTTTGTTGCAGATCTTGCACAAAGAATCAAATCCACATTTATAGCATTGTAAATGCACACTCTGCTTCTTTACTTATGAAGTAAAACCCACACAACATACTGAGGCATCAAATTTAATGTCTGGAAGTAATTTGGATTTTAATAAGAAATGGAAAAGTCTTTGTTCTTAAGCGCTGAGAAGTGATCTTTATTCTATGCATGCTGAATCAACCAGATGAACAACAGACTGAACACAGGACTACTGAAGAGTTGCGGCAAAGTAAACACAGGAACTGCTTGCTGATTAACGGATGACGCAGAGCGAGTTTGGCTCAGAAGTGCAGCTTTGGTCATATAATACAGATGTTGGATTTGCAGCTAAATATGCCGTGTAATAAACACCTGAGAAAAGAATCTTCACACACCTTGACTGCTTTTTTCCTTTCTGTCATGCTACAAACACAAACTTCAAAACATTTTATTCCAATTTTATGTGAATTGTTTTCAAAATATTTTACAAGAAAATCAAAAAGGTGTGGCATTAATGTGACGCCTCACAATAAAATCCAGTGAAACCAGTGAATTTCTTAAGTCCTAATTGGTAAACAAACCAATTAGGTCCACTCTTATTATTCCATATCTCTATAGAACTAATTAGTATTAAAATCCTGTAAAGTACACTGAGTTTTATGGTTGTAACATTAACAAAATGTTAAATGTGGTTGTCTGCTGCGTGGTCAGGCTGTTACAACCTCCCATCTCCTTACTCTGAATTTAACTTTCCTTTTTCAAACTTTTCTCTCTGGTGATCCAACATGTCAGAACAGCAGAAATAGCAGTGCAGACAATATCTATAAGTTATATAAAATTGGACATTCTTCAGCTGATTTTGTTTCAAATTCAATAATTTTATTATTGAATTTGGTGTTTCAGCCTGAATTTCTAATTTTTTTTTTTAGTTCTGACGACTAACATAGGAAGATTTATGAGTGAGAAACACTTAATTAGGAAATTGGCCAAATTCCAAACTATGCAAAATGATGCAATATCAATTGGCTGACACTAGACTGCACCAAATAGGACATCATGACTTACACATAGATAAAAAAAAAACTGTTTTTTTTTTTTTTTTTTATCTAGAAATAAGCCGTCTTAACCTGGAGAGAGAGAAAAGCACCTGGAGAATTATAAAACTCCTCAGTGCAGATGTTCTGCGTAGTTTGAACTTTCTGGGTTGGAGTCTGAGGCAGTGCTGGGGTCAGAGTGCAACTCCAGCCTTCAACTCGCAGCATGGCTCAGGTAACGTCCACAAACGAGACGTCGGATCAAAGACAGCTCTTTGTTATGCTGTCTGACTCCAGACTGATCTCTAAGATGATCCAACTTTCTACGACTCAGGACTGTGTGAAAGCTCAGTTTGTATGTTTCCGTAGCAACAGTTGCTCAGTGTAACACTCATCAAAGCGCGTTGTGTTTTCTCTGAAGCAAACTTCATCCCTGCCAACGTTGGAGTGTTATTTTTTAATAAAGATTCCTGAGTTTTTCCCCCCCTCCTAACTCAGCCTCTGTTCAGAAAGGATGGAGACTCTGCACGTTAAACACGTCTAAAATTATCAGGATTTATTTTTATATTCAAGTTGCCAGAGAGCAGAGATAAAATGAGATGCCAATTAAAGTTTCCAGTCAGTTTGTGTTTGTTGAGATGTATTAACCACAGTGAAAAACCAAGACGGTTCAGTCATTCAGTGAGACAAACCTGACAGCTGTTAACTCTGAGCACCGAAATATAAACTCTCTGAAAATCAGATCACCAGACAAATATTATATACCACTGCTTTATTTTGAAGGAATATGGCATTGTTTATGAAGTTAATGAGGCCTAGATTAAATATTTACTCTTATCTAAATAAGATTTTATGCCTCATACTGACGCAAAATACTATAATAAATGAATTTTACAAAAGTATTAACCTGATTACATCAAATTATTGTTAAAAGGATTATTAATAATATTGTTTAATTTAATAAATACGAGCTTCTGCTGCTTCTTTAACTGTTAAAATATTAAGTTTTATTATAAATGTTGAATTATTTTTGTTCTCTGACCTTTTATTTTGATTTCTAAAACCAAACCTGATGTAAATATAGTCCCTCTGCCCATGCGCTGCGGAGGGATACCTTCAGTCCACGCTGGTGGTCGCATATCGATCTATAGCTTATAAATTAGTAAACAGGTCACGTGCAGCGGATTATTCTTGTGGGACCCTGGTGGTTTATTTTGGCCCTGGTCCCGGCCTGGTTCTCTGATCTGGACCCGCAGGGGGAGGGAGCCCAGTCTAGAAGAATGACCAGAACTCCTCCATCACTGGGCCGAACCTCCAAACTTTGTCACGCACGGTGCACGGGGAGCTGCGCGCTCCTCAGGAGGAGGAGGAGGCTGCTGGAGCTCCGCCGCTCCCCTTGTTTGGTCCCCCTGCTCCATCCTGAACTAAACTTCCCCATGCACGCTTTCCACTGTCCCGGTACCGACCCAGATCCTCCTACCTTGCAGGTTCTGCACTCGGATGTCGCTGATCTGTCCGATAAACTCCTCCCGCTCGAACCAGTCCTCCCAGCGGTGTCCAGCCATCCGGACAGCGCTTTGGGAATCCGGGAGGGACACGGAGCTCCGCGGCCGCAGGAGGCTGCAGTCTGGTATCCGGCCGGCCCACAGAGACACAGCGGACCGCTCACATCAGCACACCCACATCCCCGCTCCACACTGCGGCTTCTTCCGTCTCTGCACCGCGCTCAGAGCCACCGAGCTCCGGGAGGAGGAGGAGGAAGGAGCCGCTGCACCTGGTTGGTGTTCCCGAGGTGGGATGGAGTTGATCCAGGCCCCGCCCCCCAGATCCACCTCCGCCTTCCTGCACACACACACACACACACGGAGCATGAGCCACACGTACACATGCATTGAACCATAAGACGCTCTCACACACACACCCAGTGCGAACTGCTGCAGTTATGGTTGAGAAATATTCTGCAGCAGGTGATGGACATTTATCAGTCTAAAAGTCCAAAACCAAACCTGCAGCGGCAGCATGGGATCAGCAAATATTATAATTAATAGATTCATCAACAATAAAACATTGTTTGAGACTCAGCATAAATACATTTCTGGAAAATCAATAGCTTAATTATCCATAAATTATGCATTTATGGATAATAAATACGAACTTTAATGACCCTGCAACAACACAGAGGCCAATAGTGAGAACTTAAAAGTCTAAGAGTGCAAAATGGGTTTAATGATCTTCACACAACACAGGCTGTAATTATGGAGTTATCGTGAAGCTCTGGTTTAATATTACAGCGTGAAAGCAGACAAACATGGTGTGAATACAAAACAAACCCGAAATACGCCATTTATTCCCTGAGTGACAGTTTTATCATATTATTCGATAATACAGCGGGATATTAAAACAAATGTATGCACTGCAGGGAGTGAGCATATATGAATAATGCTTGAATGAAGAACAAGACAGAATACGATCTTCAACTGTTAAGGAAAACACTAACAATTTCTGTCTTTAAGATTCTGGAAGGTTTTGTTTTAATGCATCAAAGACTTTCTGCTTCATTTCGACTTATTTTAACTACAGGGAGATGATTGAATGGCACGAGTACTAGAGTCTAATCAGGAGAAAGGAGTCAAAGATTTATCTCATTCTACAAGATTGTACTTGATTGGACTGTCCTGACTTAAAATCCTATTGCAAATCTATGTACTGTTGTCAAGAGATGAGAAAATCAGAGCCAACAATCCAGATGAGCTAAAAGCTATTAAAGCAAACTGAGCTTCTGACACACCTCAGTGGAGCAACAGAGAGATTGCATCCATGCCACACTGCACTGATGCAGTAATTCATGCAGGAGCTGGCCACACTAATGTACTGAGCTCACATACTGCACAATTCATGGACATAATTTTCAGCAGATCTATATTTATGTGTTAAAAATTCATTTTTATTGGTCTTATTGTTCTAATATTCTGATAAATTATGATAATCATCAAAATGTACAGAAATAACACCTCAGTCAAAAAATATCTATGATAAATGGCATCGTCAAAAAGTTTCTCTTTCCAAATTCAGTGACTCAAATACATTGAGCGTAATCTACAAAATGTTTTCCATCCTAGCAGAAGGAGAAATATTATTCCACTGGCTTTAAAAGTATGATTCTGTTGAAATAACGTTCAACTATGAAGGCCTAACTTAGTATGTGTGCATCTGGATTTGTCAGAACACAAGTGTTCGATTTCTCTTGCAGGCCCCTGGCTGCAGCAAGGCGCAGAGCGGCCACAAAGTCTACCTGTACCTCATGTGATGCGAATAAAACCTCATTATATCTGTAAAAACCTTTCTGCTGCCAGGGTTTGATGACGATAGGTGACAATACGTTCCTCTTTCCCTATAGGTCTTTTACTGACACAAATTAACCAAATTAGTTGTATCTGCTTTAGCCTAAACAGTGATCTCCTCAGATAAAAAAAAAAAAAAGACTTATCATTATGTTAAGAATTTCCCTTCAGGTTGTTGTGATTCAGAGAATATTCAGGTTTGGTTAAATGAAGACAGGTTCTGCTGTTTTTATGTTTTACATCTGGATACAGACTCAGAACATGCAAGCAAGTGAACGACAAACGTTAAACCTTAAATATAAAAACTCATTGTAAGGATCAGATTAACACCTTGTGCTCATTCTTTCAGTAAAGGTTCTGCAAAAGAAAAAAAAAGTGCAGATAAGATTTAGACAATGCATGCAAAAAAACAAAGTTCTGGCAGAAAACTGTGGGTCATTGTCTCTGTCTGTGGTTTTGTATGAAGCAAAGAGAACAGTTTGTGTCAGATTACAGTGTGTAAAACTCTGATAAACTTGTTACACATCTTGTTTCAATATAGAGGAATGAGATGAAAAAAGAGCAAATGAAACAAAATATTTTCCATCTTGAATATGCGCTGCTGGAAAACAAAGAACTGATATTGGTGGGACAGAAGGATTAAGTTACGTTAAAACAATGTTCTTGTGAATTACAGCAAATCTCCACAGAATCTTTCTTCGTTTTAATGTTTTGAAGGTGTTTTAAATAAAAAGTTTAAGCTGCTCTGAACTCTACTGCAAAAAAAATGACACATTAGTAATAATAATAAAAAAAGCTTCAATAGCATTCCCATTCTGTTCAGGTCTTAAAAGGTTCAAGGACGATTCAAAATATACAAATCTGGGATGAAGCTACCATCACATCATTCAGCACATCTGAGAAGGTTTAAAACTGTTTCTTACATTTCTGTCTGTTTCACCCACATCAGGCTCTGAATAAGCCAGATCAGAAGGAGGTTCTGCAGCGTGTCGACCCGAATCGACACTCATCAGCCTCCAGATTCTCCTGAACAGTGTTCTGTTTTAGAACTGGATCCGGTTCAGCCGAGCCCACACAGCTGCAAGCAGAGGAGGAAGATACAGATCAGATTCACACAGAACATTTTGGTACCGCCACCAGAGACAGAACCAATGAAACCTGACTATGAGATCTGTTAAGTTTATTTACATGGTGCAAATTCACAGTATAAACCACTTCAGCATAAAACATGAAACAAAAATGTGTTTTTCACCTTTTTAACACTGAGTTCCTTTAAATCACCTGTTTAGATTTGCTTTCAACCCATAATCACTGGAACATTGACCAAAATATTTGATGTAATTTGATGATTTTGATGTTTTTATGATTTTTTTTGTTTTTGTGTTTTACAATGTAAAGCATTTTGAAATAACTTGCTTCTCAAATGTGCTAAACAAATAAATTTGATTGGTTGATTGACTGACTTCAATCCAGTCAATTTTACATCCAATCAACTTTAGACGATCTCTTAATGTCAATTGGTAATCAGTTATTTAAGGAAGCTCGATAAATTGCACAAAGATATCTTTCTTCCTGAAGAAGCATGTGAATGAGAGGAACCATTCTTTTTGACAGGAAAAAACCTCCAGCAGAACCAGAACCAGGCTCAGAAAAGGGACGAGATGAGATGGATCTTTCAAAGACAAACCCAAAAAAAGCACCGATACAGACATAATCTTTACCAGAGGTAATCTGTTTAAAGCCATCTGGTGCTTTAGCTCCAGAAAACAATTTGATTTAAGTGAAAAAGGTTAAATTTCATGAAGATTTCAGTCTCTAAGAAATCTTCAGTCATTTCTTTTCAGCTTGAACTTGCAGTCCAGTTTCTGTCCTTAGCCGTCTCTGATTCATCACTTACTGACTCCTGGTGTTATTCTGACTGAATGATTTAACAGCCCTGCAGAAGAACACTGTGTGATTATCAGTAAAATGTCAGCTGATTAAAGGTTATAGCGCTGATGGTAATTGAACAAATGGAGGCACAGGTACATAACGACATAACTATTTACATATGTCCACATTTCCTCCATGTAGAATATTTCAGGCAAAGTTTGCCTTCTTCTGGTGACGGACTATCAAAATACTTAGTGCAGAGCATAAAAACCCTCCCTAACAGGAGGTTCCAATAACACCTTGCTTTTTTAATGCACAGTATGCATCAATACCTTAATAGAATTACTAAATATGAATGTATTCTTAATTGTAAAGTATACATATTGAATTAGTTTATGTTATATAATTACTAACTTATGCATAATATATAATTAAAACATTTATTTGGCAGTGACGTTAGTGGTATCAAGAAGAAAATGCATCATAAATGTCAAATTACAGTCACAACCACACAATTTATATCTGAACAGGAAGTGGGAATAAATAAGTTTATCTTCTTTCCAGTACTTTTTGAGCTAAATGCATTATTGTTTATGTCTAAATACAGTTTTATTATATGAAACAGGAATTGGATTAGTCAGAAAATGTCTTGTCCTTACTTTATGCATTATACTATATATTTGTGTATAAGGGATGTATATATCCATCCATCCATTTTCTTTACACCCTTGTCCCTACTGGAGTCAGGAGGGGTGCTGGCGCCTATCTCCAGCGGGACATTTCGGGCGAGAGGCGGGGTCACCCTGGACAGGTCGCCAGTCCATCGCAGGGATGTATATATATATTTGTTGTTTTTTACCTAATAAGGGGAATTATATGCATTTTTTTCTTTTATACGGCTCAAAATAAAGCAATAAGTTGTAAACAGTAGCAAATTCCAACCTGTAACTGCAGGTAGCAACAGTTTTGGTGTAGTTTTCCTCCAGCTGCGTCTCCTCATCTAAACATCCAGCAGGTTGGAGTTTCTTCTGGCTCAGAAACAGGTTAGCAGGGCAGAATCACGGCCTGCAGGCTCTCAGCCAATCAGCAGCGAGAACACACATGGTACTGCAGCTATATTTATCCAATGATCTGGGTCTGAGACCAGAAGCTGGACAGCTTTCTGTCATGTTCTTTAATTGAAGATGGTTTCACATGAAATCAGAGGTTACACTGTAAAGTTAACTTCATAGAGAAAAATCTTTTAAATATAGATGAACAACATCCAGAATTTCTGCTGCTGTCATTATCCATCTCGGAAAACATTTTTTGTTGTGCAGCTGATCCAAACATTCAGTATTCATACCAAACAAAAAATGTTTGTGATCGGAGATTAAAATGTGTGATATCAGGTCATTTATGGAGTTGTTTTGCAGCAGATTGGTAAAAACTGACAGCTGAGCGGGAACTCTCTGCTTCTTTGGCAAATGCTGAGCTCCAGATGGCAGGGCAGCTCGGTTGGACCGGCTCAGAGGTAGAGGAGTGGCAACCAGAACCAGATCATAATCACACAGACATTATGCGATATCTCCACTTCACATTTCTTGGAAAACCAAAACATAAAGTTTCATATTAAACATAATGAGAATTCACTGTCTTCTATGGTTTTTCTTCCACCAAGAATTTGCAAAAGATTTTCAATCATTATCTCACAGATGATGGTCTAGATTAGGGGAGCTCAAGTCCAGTCCTCGAGGGCCACCATCCTGCAACTTTCAGATGCATCCCTGCTCCAACACACCTGAATCAAATGAATGGTAAAGGACCATTCATTTGATCCCAAACTATATCTGGATATAGTCCAGATATAGTTTGGACTATGTCTGATCTAGATATAGTCCAAACATGCTGTGTTTGTATGACTCTGGTGTGTTAAAATAAAAAACAGTTGGTTTCAGTGTATTTGTACAGTACCATTTCCAAACTTTCAAGCCAGGTTTAACATGGTGTTAAAGCTCCACATTGTGTGAAAAATCACTTTCCTGAAATAAAAAAAAAACTCCTGAAATAAGTATATTGCTTAAGTCTATTGCATCCTGTAAGATATTAGGAGACTATACTCTTTGGAGAGATTGTCAGCCGCGAGATTGATAACATTTTATTTGTTAGAGCAAATTAAAGTAGAGATTAAATCTGTTTCCGGTCCAGCACTCTTCGAAACTATTAACTATACGCAAAACCTGAGATTCAGAACCACTTCCTGGACTACCTGGTCTGTGTGTGACCTCAGTTTAACCAAAACCTTCATCCATCCATCCATTTTCCTTGTCCCTGGTGAGGTCAGGAGGGCTGCTGGTGCCTCTCTCCAGCGAACGTTTCGGGCGAGAGGCGGGGTCACCCTGGACAGGTCGCCAGCCTGTCACAGAGCAACCAAAACAGCTCAACATGAATCAAATAAAATCACATTTTAATAATGAATAAATGCAGAAAATTATTTATACTGCAGCCATATTTCAGTTCAACATGTAGTCTTCAGCTCCTTTAGCTGCTCCTAAAATGTTATATATAAAATTAACGCCACCTTCCGTCATTTCTGAGATTTTATTAGTCAGCACACAGCTTTCAGAGAAAACCTGCTCTGACACCACGGGTCCAGCTCATCATGGCTCTGACCTGACCCAGAGTTTACTGCTCAGACTGAGTGGGAGATTAAGGAATGTGATCATAAAGCTGAAAGTCCTGCTGCTGTTGACCACCGTCAACCCTCATCTTCATCAGATGGTTCTCTAATGAAGATGTTTGTTGAATCTCAGTAGAGTTTTGCACAGAATCAGGTTCTGCTGAGCAGTAATTGAGAGGTTACTCAGCTAAAACAGTTTCTGTGGGGCTATAAAGCAAATACCTCTGTTTGGTTTTTGGTTGATGGTCCAGCTGAGTGTTCAAAGGTCAGAATGAGCATCTGATCTCTTCAGTAACCTGCCAATGTTAAATCTTCATCTGCTTAAACTGGCAACTCACTCACTACACTTGGTATTCTTGAAAGGACGTACTTGCTGTTTGCTTTTTCTCTGTTGGCTAAAATAAATGGACAATGTTTGTTTGTCAATAGTTGGTACATAGAAATTAGAAATACCTAACATCATGTGGACACAATAAAGGTCTGTCTCAGTCTGAGGCTGCCCTCTAATGGGAATCAGTGGAAGTGCATCACTGCGAAGTGTTGAGTTTATTTAGTTGAGTTTTGAATGAAAGTTTATAAAAGGAATGAGAGTGGCCGTCGCAGAGACCAAGATGAAGCAATTTTGAACCTTCCTCACCTTTATTGTAATCTAAAAACAGTACAACTGCATCATTTTTTTAATATTTATAAAGGGCTTAATTAGTGTAGTAGACTAAGTATGTATATCTTTTAATAAATGTGAATGTGGCTGTGTTTGGAATTAACTGGCACATTCAAACTCATGTCTTAAAGGAGTCATTATACACATCATCCATCATTTAAGATGCCTTTTATAAACACCAGACAAAGCTTAGTTGTTTTAGAAAATTCATTTTTTTAGTCACATCTCATGGCAAAACCTTGGTACACCAAGAGCTTCCATCATACAGATCTCACTGTCAAATAGTATCAGTCAGGAGAATGAGACAAACAATTTCGAAAGTTTCAGATCTACCACGGAACAGAGAAGAATGCCATCAAGAAGTGGAGAAACTTTTGTGCAACACTGCCAAGACCTTTCCCTCCACAATTGATTAAAATCTGTAAATCTGTGTAAAGGACTATGTACAACGAAATCCTTGAAATCTGACAGATTTCAAGCGTTTTTGAAAAGAGCATTGGGACAACATTGCTACTGCCCACTTCATGAAGAAGCCAATGTTGTATTTCAAAATACAACACTCCATCAGAAAAACAACTTTGGGAATGTTGTTCAACAACTTTCTTTGCTGTTCCTCCTACCCAGTTTTCTTCCTTCACTAGTGACAAACGAATTCCTGTAAGCAGCTCATCCGTGTCACAATCTGTTGGTTTCACACCTCGAGTGGAGAGTGTCATCTTCTTCCACACAAGACTAACAAACTGTAAGATTGCTTTGGTTTAAGGTTGTACTTGATCTTTAGCAAACTCTTTTTGTTTGATTCTGTTTTCTGATTCAAGGAGAAAACACTTTCTTTTTATTTTAACACATTGTATTGTTTTTAATCTTACCGGGAATCCAGAGGAGTACTAGAATATGGAATAACTTAACAAATTGTGAGTATTTCTTTTTCTCATAAAACTGATTAATCTTTCTAATATCTTGAACTCAACCCTTGGTTTCACCCTAAAATTCAGAAACAAAAACTTCCTGTTGACTCTGTTGAAATGAGTTTGATTCTACATAAGTTATAGAGTACATAGTAGACCTTTCACAGGTATATTGTGTGCTTTCTTAAAAATATACTGGATATGCTGAAAGTTTATGATAGTTTTGTATAAAAACAAAAAGAACATCTTCATTTTAGTTAATGGCTCTCTCAGATAAACAACAACTACAGAGACCTGGAAACAACCGTTGAGAACAGAATTCTGCAGAACCGCATCAACTACAGAACAGGAGGAACAAGTTTTCAACTGTAATGTTTCCTTGTTGGCGCTAACTACAAGATTTATGATGTATCTTATAAAGAGGGATTATCTACAGAGACTGTAGGCTGTGATGAATTTTTCATTAGGTTTTACAAAGTATGTAATATCAACTACAGGTCTGACAAATGTGTCTGGATGATGTTTCGGTGGTAAACACTGACACTGTGAATAGCCATACTGCCATATTTTCTGGTGATGTTGAGCCATAAATTAGTTTAGTGTTCCTGGGTTTTGCGCGACAGATACCTTTGAAGCAACGTTTAGTCTGTTCTGAAAGTATAATTGATTTAGTTTTGAGTACATCATATTCATTGCATAACAAACTTTTAGACAGCATTATCTACATTTATTTCTAATCAGATTTTTTTGTTATAAAGTTATCCAACATCTAATGAGTAATTTTGAGTTTAATACTTTGAATATGGATGAAATGCTTTCAGATGTTGAACTGAGTTATTGTGGAGTATGAATTGCTGTATCCCAATGCAGGCTGCAGCTCCATGACTCCATCTAGTGGACTGATAGTTGAAGTACATCAGTCTCCTCTGCCTAACTCTTGTCTGACTTTATTCAGCTGACTGATTTAAAACAGAAAATGGTGGAAAAGCTACCGATTTTTTGCAGCAAAACTGACTCAAAGAATGATCATAGACGACATGTGGAAGACTGGTTTGTGTTTCCCCTGCAGATTAAAAAGGAAACCGTGAGAGCTGATGTGGATGGAAATTCAGCAGAATGGATCAGAAAAGGAGTGAAAGGTCAGATGATCATCTCTTGCTCTTTTCAGTTGTTTTTCACAAATGCTTTATATAAAGACTGAAGACTAAAACAAGAAATATCCAATATTTTACACATTTTTACACCTGACTTCAACAAACTTAAAGTTTTCTAATATTAGAACCCAGTTTAAACTGTTTAAATATATTTTAAAATGTGTTCTTGGTTGTAGCTTAAGACAACAACTTTCATTACCATGTCTGAAGCCATAAATGTGGTTCAATAAACAACATGGCCATCCCAGAATAAAGTAAGGGTAATAAAGTCTCCAGTATGAGTTAACCAGGTAAAGATTTATTAGTCCAGTAAGAAAGAGAAATCTGGAAGAATGTTGTCTAACAGGAAGTAACTTGGCGACTTAACAGACCAGAAGCATAATCAGATTTTAAAGCTTTTTCTAAATAATCAAATAATTCCTGCTGTCAAGATTTTTTTTTCTATATCAGTAAAAAGATATTTTACAGTCAGGTACACTTATGTGTCAAAATCTGGGGTACTGCACTTGAAGTTTTAACTTTAAATTCTACATTTAAAAAAAACCCTTGAATATCCCATATTTACAGAATCTCATTCAACATTCGTTTTCCATTCAGGACTCATCAGCAGTCAAAACTTAAACCCAGTGATGTGTCCCTCTGCAGTAACTGGTCCAAAGACAGGGTTCCCAACTTTTCTGAAAAACCTTCATCCTCAGAGAGGTGAGCTGATTGTGACTGACTAAAATTGAATAAATATGTATCTATACCAGCCGTTTCATTAATTTGATGAATTTTTGACACTTTCATCTAACAATTTGACAATTATTCTGTTAACAGCTCGATGAAATTGTCTGTCCACTGTCTCCTCACAGGATGTGTAATGCAATATAATGGGTCTGTTTTCTTTAACAGATCACTATCTGATGTTTAGGGATCGACAGAATTTAACTACATTGTACTATAACTTCAGCTAACTTTCATCTGATGTGACTGTATGATTGGGTTGTATTAGAATTAGTTTCATTGATTTGAATATAATTTGCACTGAAATGGATGGTCCTGCTTGAAAAGTGCTTTGAGATAATATTTAAGGGGAAACTGCCAAATCTAAACTGATATAAACTGAACAATAAAGCATTTCAAGTATATTTAAGTATTCATGCAAAACGTTATTACTGAGTCAATGCGTTCTTCTTTCAGGTCTGATCAGGGACTCAAACGTAAACATGAACGTGAATCTGAACCCAGCTGTCAGTCAATAGCGTTTGAATTACCATTAGACCAACCCTCACCTTCCAAGAGGTGAGCTGTTTCTAACCATTGTACCTAAATGATTTTATTTCTGCATGTCAAGACGGGTTCAACACTTTTTCACACACATTTTACAAGAGAATAAACTGTTTCATTGAAACAGAGTCATTGATGTAGAGATCTGTTCTAAACTGTTTTGTTTGATGTAGCATATTTTTAATAAATGACATCAAAAATTTACGATGTTTGCAATATGTGATATTACAATATTTATGTCAAAGCACAGGGAGTTACTCTTTTCTGGAAACTGTCACTGACATTTATGTATATTTGAAACAATATTTGGAATCCGACAAGGAGTAAAATGTTCTCACTTACGAACCAGGTTGTATAAATATAAAAATAAATTTTTCTGATTACAAACTTATTTTACGACTATATTTTTTCAGATGCAGGCTTAACTTTATGACTTTTCTTTTTAAGTGCTTAATAATTATTACAGAAAGTTTTTTGTTTCATTTCAACAGAAATTTATATAATCAACTACTTTTTTTATCAGGATTCAGCAGGAAGCCAGTTGTGTGTCCTTCAAAAGTGACTGGTCAAAAGACAGGGTTCCTAACTTTAACTCAGAGGTTTCTTCTCCACCAGAGAGGTGAGCTGTCTTTAATTTGTTGATGTACGCTGATTTAGAGGGTCATTTCTTGCTAGCATGTTTTTTTCACAAGCTCACTGTTTTAAAAGATTTGTCTGTGTTCATATGTAAAATTGTTCTGTGTTAAGTTTCTACAAATAGTAGAAGTGTAAATAATGAAGGTTGTTTAGGAGTCCTGCAACATCAGGTTTAAAGTTTTTGATTTGGTTGATTTTGAGCCTCACAAAATAATCTGTGAGCTTTAGAACTATTTTTTCCTCTAGTTATCCAGGGCAACACGATTCACCAACCACTACAATCAATAATGATTAATGATTATGTTTGACCAAAAACTGAGAGAAAGAAGCTCATTAGAAAGAACTTCAGCTACTTTTGTAGCTGAGCATCAGTTTATATCAGCCAATTTTTGTTGGAAGACTAACTCTGACATTGTCAAATCTATTGATGCATGCAAACTTGTTAAACTTGATGGAATTTCACCTGAATGTCATCTTGATTCTATAAACAAACTTTCTATCTGGGCAGGAAGATATATACTCCTAACGCATTTCTGAGCATGGTCACAATGCTGTGCATCTTCCAATGCCAAAGAGGGAAGGACAACATTGTGATAGTGTCATGATAGGTTCCAGTTTCTTAACCCACATGCAGAACAACACCAGGAGAACAGGAATCAGATAAATAAAGCTTATTTGAACAATATGTAATAGTTGGACAAAGGGTCTGGTCATTGGGGAGGGCACATGGGGTCGTCTGCACACTGAAGAGCAGCAAGGAAGATGGTGAGTTTGAGGTAATTAGATAACCGGAATATTCAAGAGAAGTAGACTGGTCTTACTTGATTTGCAGAATAATTTCACCGAGAGGAGGGGAAACTGTGGGTCCGTGGTCTAGGTTCCCTTGTGGGTGTAACTTCGGGTGGTCCAGGATCCAGGGTGAGGTTTTTGACTGAACTAGCTCTGGGTTGATGACGTGGAGGCTACGCTGGAGGGCGGACAGGTAAGTTCAGGCGTGGAGGACAACGGAGGAGAGAGCCGACTGCCAACTGGGAAATCCAGGAACCGTTGCGATTAAACTGCAGAGATGACGAAGGGATTCGGGCAACAGTGGGTATCTGACCATGGCACGAGGAGAGAAAAATCCAAAAGCCAGGTCTGGGGTTCCACAGGGAAAGATCCAAGGCGTCACGAGGAATCACCTGAGAGAAATGGAGGCAACAATTACTAGAGGAATATTCAAGGAGAAAACACAGAGAGCTAACTCAGGAGGGCTAGAGTACCATTACTGGCAAACACTCAGGCGACAAGGTGCTGGCAGTCTGCTCCTCTTAAGCTCCAGTATGATTGGATGGTGACTCACAGATGTGCTGACTGAGTCAGCGGGTATGACCTCCAAGGTGTGCAGCCTCTAGGTCACCATCTGGATGAAGGGGGAACCAGCAGGCAAACAGAAAAAACCCACAAAGAAAACAAAAACCCCGGACCCCACAGATAGAAGTATTAATATTGAACATTTCAGAGTTTCAGTATAATGATAGTGTTATGAAAGTTGATCACCTGCTCTTATATTTTCATCTAAAATTCTTCATGATTTCTGCACAGATTGGATGAGCAGAGCTCAGAGGTTCCCAGTGGCCATTCTGAACAGCTGGAATCTACATTTAAGGTCTGTACGTCTACAACAACTACTTTATATTAGTCCTGTTTAGATACAGGAGACCACTGTTTTATCAGCCTTTTCCATCTAAAGTTTGGTACCATGATTTCAGTCTGATTCATTAATTTATTAATTTGTTCCAGCTGCTGAAGGAAAAAATCGTAACTTATGTGAATGACGAGCTCAAGAAAATCCAGACTGTCATGGATCCAAACAATACAGAATGTTTAGATAGTCAGTGGGAGTTTGAGGAACTGTCAGAAGACGAGGACGAAGAGCTGAACAGGAACAACCAGGAAGCACTTTTAAAGATCACACTGAACTTTCTGAAGAAAATGAAGAAGAAGGATCTGGCAAATCGTCTGCAGAACAGTAAGAGAAGTTCTACAAATATTATACATGCTGAAGATGTTGGTGTTGATTCTAATGTGCATACTAATTCTAAATATCAGAAAATAAAGCAAAATATATTTTTTTCTTGTTTCTTAAAGCTGTTTCATGTCTTATATGTGCACAATAAGGAATGGAGAAAAGTTTGAACAAGTTGTGAAACATCTTCATGAAACAAGAAAGGATATTCATTTTTGTTTTATTGAAGCATTTTGGACAACAACATACCATATTTTATTAAAGTCCCAAGAAGTGTTGCAATGTTTGCATAATTATTATTTTAAAAAATAGAAAATTATAGAACATTAATTTTTGTGTTTATTTAGAACTTTATACAGCAGTTTGCCAACGTCAACTGAAATCGTCTCTGAAGAACAAGTTCCAGTGTGTGTTTGAGGGAATTCCTAAAGCAGGAAACCAAACTTTTCTATATCAAATCTACACTGAGCTCTACGTCACAGAGGGAGGAAGTGGAGAGATCAATAACGAACATGAGGTCAGACAAATTGAAGCAGCATTCAGGAAAACAAAGAGTCCAGAAACAACAATCAGACATGAAAACATCTTTAAACCTCTGACGGGAAGAGATGGACCAATCAGAACAGTGATGACACAGGGAGTGGCTGGCATTGGGAAAACAGTCCTAACACAGAAGTTCACTCTGGACTGGGCTGAAGATAAAACAAACCAGGATGTCCAGTTCATATTTCCATTCATATTCAGAGAACTGAATATGCTAAAAGATAAAAAGTTCAGTTTGGTGGAACTTGTTCATCACTTCTTTACTGAAACCAAACAAATCAGCAATTTTGAAGAGTTCCAGGTGTTGTTCATCTTAGATGGTCTGGATGAATGTCGACTTTCTCTGGACTTCCACAACAAGGAGATCCTGACTGATGTTACAAAGTCTGCCTCAGTGGATGTTCTGCTGACAAACCTCATCAGGGGGAAACTGCTTCCTTCAGCCCGCCTCTGGATAACTACAAGACCTGCAGCAGCCAGTCAGATTCCTCCTGAGTGCATTGGCATGGTAACAGAGGTTAGAGGGTTCACTGACCCACAGAAGGAGATGTACTTCAGGAAAAGATTTACAGAAGAGGAGGAGGCCACCAGTATCATCTCCCATATTGAGAAATCACGGACCCTCCACATTATGTGTCACATCCCAATCTTCTGCTGGATCACTGCTGCAGTACTAGAAAATTTGTTGAAAACCAAACAAGGAGAAAAGCTCCCAAACAGCCTCACTGAGATGTACATCTGCTACCTTATTGTTCATGCCAAAGTGAAGACAACAAAGTATGACGGAGGGAAAGAAACTGATTCACCTTGGAGTCCAGAGAGTAGGATGATGATTGAGGCTCTGGGGAAACTGGCTTTTGATCAGTTGCTGAAAGGAAACCTGATCTTCTACGAGTCAGACCTGACAGAGTGTAAAATTGATGTCACAACAGCCACAGTGTACTCAGGAGTCTTCACACAGATCTTTAAGGAAGAGAAAGGACTACTCCAGGACAAGGTCTTCTGCTTTGTGCATCTAAGTGTTCTGGAGTTTCTGGCAGCTCTGTATGTCCATCTGACCTTCATCAAAGAAGGTCTTAATGTCATTGAACCAAAACAAGCAGCTTCCCAGATTTCTACATTGTATAAGAAACCAAAACTAACAAATCTCCATCAGAGTGCCATTAATAAGGCCATGAATGATACAAATGGACATCTAGACTTGTTCCTCCGCTTCCTCTTGGGCCTTTCAGTGCAGACAAATGAAAGACTTCTGGAAGGGTTGGTGACACAGACAGAAGGTAACTCACAGACCAATCAGGAAACAATCCAGTTCATAAAGAAGAAGCTCAATGAGAATTTGTCTGCAGAGAAAAGCATCACTCTCTTTCACTGTCTCAATGAACTGAATGATCACTCCCTAGTGGAGGATGTCCAGAAAGCTCTGAGTTCAGGGAGTCTCTCCACAGATACCCTATCTCCAGCTCAGTGGTCTGCTCTGGTGTTCGTCTTACTGACAACAAAAAAAGATCAGGACGTGTTTGACCTGAAGAAATACTCAGCTTCAGAGGAGGTTCTTCTAAAGCTCATGCCAGTGGTCAAAGCATCCAACAAGGCTCTGTATGTATACTTTTAGTCAAACATACACATTTTCAAAATATATTTAATTTTAGCTAACAAGGTCACATGTCTGTTAAGACAATTAAATATATATGCAATCCAATAGAAAACCATCATCATCCTATATGAATTTAAATGGATTGTAAGTGCCATGACTATTTATTCATAATTTGTGTTCAATTAACTTTAATCAATGCTGTCACACATCTATTGGTGATCTTCAGGTGATCTTTAGGTGCAACAAAATAAACTCCTAAGTCGTTATTTGATTATTATTAGTTTGTAGCTAAACAACAGAAGTGAATTTCTAACAACAAGGTTGTGACTTAACCCCAGACTCCATCCACTTCATATTAAAGTGTTCTTGGGCAAGACACTATTTATTTGTGTGTAAATAGCTGAATGTGAGTTGACATGTAAAAGCGCTCTGAGTGGTCAGTGTCACTAGAAAAGTTTTTCATAAATTCAGTTTATAAGCTTCTCTGGTTAAAAGATGTGAACAATATGTTGTAGTTATAACAAAAAATATCAAAAAGATAGGTATATACTCTTTGGGTTATTGAATAAATGATGTACTTTATCTGCAATGTTTTCTTGGTACAGTATAATAAAAAAAAATATGTGCTAATAAAGAATTCACATTTTCCCCTAGCACAATGACCCAATTCACAAGAAAGACATCACAATAAAGATAAAACCATCCAATAGAATGTGGACACTCATTTTGCTGTTTCAGTAAAATATATTTTTTATAAATGTTGATAATATTCTTATTTTTACTTTTAGGCTTGGTGGCAGTGACCTCTCAGACATGAGCTGCAAAGCTTTGTCAGAAGTACTCAGCTCCCCATCCTCCAGTCTAAGAGAGTTGGACCTGAGTAACAACAACCTGGAAGATTCAGGAGTATTGGCTCTAGCAGAAGGACTGAAGAGTCCAGATTGCAAACTGGAAACTCTAAGGTCAGGATCACAACTTGCCAGGAAACATTTTCGTTCCATTTATATTTCTTCTACTAGATGTTTAAGTAGTTTAATTTACCAAACATATAACCCTCTCTCTTATACATTTCTTCTGCAAATTTAAAGTTGTGCTTTAAAACTTAATCGAAACTACATTTATTGTGTGTACCTTCTTCCTACAACTCATGCAATGAGTTGCATGAGTTGTGCTGAACATCCAGAGCAGAATTCTTGCATGTAAATAAAATATCTGCTTCAAAACTTCTGCAGATAAAAAATGCATGCTGTTACATAAATCTTTACACTTTAATTGGCAAAATACAAACATACCTACACCATCATCTTAATGCCACACATCACTGAGTTTGGGGTTAAGAGTCATAGTCATTAAAATGCAGATAATATTCGGCTAATGTGTCTTGGAATCAGCTATTTAGCTGCAATCTTATAAACACACGAACATAATTTAATTTTAAACTGATATGGAGATTTCTATGCTTTTAATTCTGTTGAGGCCACAATAAAAAAAAATGCATACATTTTTTTAAGGGCTTACTTTATTGGTAGGTTTTGAATGCAGTCTAGTTTGAAAAGACCAGAATGTCGGGCACTGATGTGTTTTTATTAATATTATAAAATGATGGAACTACAATATTTATATAATTGAATTGTGACTGAACGTATCAAATCTGATAATGTTCCTCAAAGTTCTTTGGTGGTTATTTGTAGCCCAACTCCATAATGGGGTTTAAGAGTTTTCTCATTGAGTTTTTTTGCTTAGAAAAGGGATAGATATCCAGGGTTTTCAGTGGTTGCTTCACATTTAAACTTTTCTGCCACATTTGTCTTTATTCTTCATTTGTTGATAAGCAAGGTTGAATGAAAAAATTGGTTTCACTTTGACTAGGACCAAGAGCAGAGCTACTGGGAAGCCCTCAAAGGTCCTTTCCACTGCAGCATTCCTCCGTGTTGTATCCACACTTAAATTTTCTGACCAATAAAAATGTTAACTTTTTGATGCCAAACAATAAAGATTTCACCAATGATGTAAGAAAGAAACGCTGCAAGAAATGAATAACAAAAATGAGAAAGAAAACAATTTTTTTTTTGTATGTTCAGACTTTAAATATCATACCATGAAAGGCAAGGTAAAGCAACTTTATAGAACATTTCAACAGCAAATGTTGAAATGTTCAACAGCATTTGAACGTTTCAACAAATGCTGAAGCTGCAGCGTGTGGCTTCAAACTGCTTTGCATGATAAAAACTAGAAGCATCAAAGAACATGACATTCCAGTGTAGAAATGTAATGAAAAGTTTGAATAGAGACAAAGGATGTTACCCTTATTATTATAAATTTAAAGTAACACCAAACCGATAAGTATTTAGTCTTGATTTAAAAGAACTCAATGTTGTAGCATTTCTGCAGTTTTCTATAAGTTTATATGAGATTAGAGGAGCATAATTGAATGTTGCCTTTCTGTAAGGCTATTAATAACATCTAATCACACTTTCCTATTCATCTATTTTTCAATTGACAGAAAAATTGTTTCATTCTTAACCTACAGAACATCATTATTTTCTTAGGTATTTTTCTTTTTATGAATGTCTAATTGTTTTATCCTCATTTTATTATAGCTGAAGTACTGACTCTACTGTAATGTGATCATCTTTAAATTATTTGTTTTTCTTTTAGTTTGTCCGGCTGCCTATTAACAGATGATGCCAGTGTTTCTCTGGCTGAGGCACTGGGCCTCAACTCCCGTCTGAGAGAGTTGGATTTGAGCTACAATAATCTAAGATCCTCAGGGGGAAAGGCTTTGGGAGATAAAAAGAACAAATCAGAATCCAAACTGCAGATTCTCAGGTAGACTCATGGAGAGATATATTGCAGACATATGTAAAGTACAGGTGTATTAGTTTGGTATTTAGTTTTCTATTCATTTAACTGTCGTCCATATATAAAATAGGGCTAACATAATACAAGGCTCAGGCTATTTGCCCAACACCATCAATGGAATGTCCTTCTTTTACATTTTTTGTGAAAACCATAGTTATTGCTAAATTTGATTCATTCTGACATATCAATGTGTTACAATGTTATTTCATAAATTCAGCTTCATTATTTCCTCTGCAAAAGTATTTTGCTTCTCTTTTATAGGAAATTCTGAAGTTGTGTTTACTCATAATCTCTAAAACAGCTGATCTACTGTTTTATTACACTGAAATTACAGTGTTAGTGCTTAGAAGTTCACACATTAAGTCATGCATCTCTTAGAAACATTAACCACACCAAACTACAATGTAATGGAGCAACCACAGGTCAGAATTGCTCTGCTTAAATCTAGTACAGATCTCCTCTAAGTGCAAACTAATCGATGTCCAAGTCGATTAATAACATTCTTTGCATGCTGAACTGACGGCCTGACATTCACACCTAACCTATATTCCCTCTAATTGTTTGCTGCAGATTGGAACCTGCAGGAGGGAAATGGTTGGCACCTGGTTTAAGAAAGTGTAAGTATCCAATTCATGACAACAAAGCAACGCACATCCACATTCAAGCTGTCCGATCTCTTATTTCTGGAGTAGTCCAAGAGTCAAAAAATGATTACTCACTGCAGGTGGATTGTGTTTGTTTTCTTTTCTTTAGATTCCTGTAAACTCGAAATTGATGCAAACACAGTGAGCAAAGATCTCAAACTATCTGAAGAAAACAGAAGGGTAACAAATGGGGAAGGGGACAAGCCATATCCTGATGATCCAGCGAGATTTGATAATCCTCAGCTGCTTTGTAAAGATAAACTGAAAGGTCGCTGTTACTGGGAGGTGAAATGGAAAGGGGAGGTTTTTATATCTGTGAGTTACCAAACAATTAAGAGGAAAAGGGACAGTGATGACTGTGTGTTTGGAGGGAACAGTCAGTCCTGGAGTCTGAGCTGCTCTAGTGATGGTGGTTACTCTGTCTGGCACAAAAATGAACAAATAACTTTCACCTCCACACTTGTCTCTGAAAAGATAGCAGTATATGTAGACTGTGAAGCTGGCATTCTGTCTTTTTACAAAACCTTCTCTGACAAATTGATCCACATCTACACCTTCAGCACCACGTTTACAGAACCTCTTTATCCTGGGTTTGCGGTATGGAGTCCCGGCTCCACTGTGTCCCTGTGTTGAGTGCAAAAAGCCTCATCCTGTCTGAAAAACCCTTTGACACATCTAGCTAATGATGATAAAATCCAAACATCACAGTACTTCAGACACATTTGTTTAAAATTAAAAATGCATTTTTTATTTTTGAGTATAAAAGTCTATCACTAAGCTTTAACAATAAGTGATTTTTAACAGTAATCTGGCTGTTTTATGTAAAGATTTTCTGTGTAATAAATACTTGTCTTGGGTTTCCTCTAGACTATAAAATGCAAAGAATAAAGTGCAGAAGTTGCTTCAGTAGAAAAACTATAGCCAAGATTCATTTCTTAATATGTACATTGAGCTGGTTTCCTAATGAATGTCCTGTGAAGAAATAATTTGGTCATTGAAGTCTCAATGACCAAATGAGACACCACATTGGGCCTCCTAATAGTGGTGTCTAGAAGGAATTCATGAGCCTGTGTGTAAATTAAACTTCAAGATGCCTTCAGACCTGTTTGCTTTTTGTAGATAAAATGTTTGTTTTTGAATATAAAATGTTTTATCTGTTATTTGGTACATTTTGAGTTAATCGTAAATGTCTTTTGATTTATATGTTTTTATTGTTATTGTTACTATTGATGACGTATGGTAATTTTTACATGGATTTATTGGAAACTGGAATGTTTGTAGCTATTATGCAGTCGTTTATTTAATCAAACATTTTGTGATGCAGTTACATAAAAAATATTTTAGTGCTATTAATCCGAGAGGAGGGCTTTCTCCTCTCTAAGTAATGCAACTATGTTGGAGAAAATGTTTATATATTTTACAGAATAGTGAGTATTTCATTTTCTTCATGGTCGCCGTTACTGGGAGGTCAAATAAAAAGGGGAGGGATGTTTTTTATAGTAAGTTTTTTTTTACAGTAAAAGCAGAGAAGCTATCTTGATTAAAAGTCTAATGGCATAGCAACAGTGGCATGATTTTTTTTTTTCACATCTTGCACAGATATTTCCTGGCTCCATATCTATTTGTTGGGTGTCTGTTGTTAAATTCATCTGTGAAGTTTATTCTTAAAACAGTGTTTAACTGTAATTATGCTCCTGTTTTTCTGTTTATTCTTATAACAGTGTCATTAAACTGTGTTCTTGCAAAATACCAGAACTGTAAATCTTTCCCACCATCCTCTGCTCTCATCAGATCCTCACCTACTGTGGTCAAACAAAACACTTATGGCTGCGAGCTATAGCTCACAAATCTTTCTGTGTTACATTCACTTTCACTCAGACGTCTGATTTTTACTGTATTTCCCTGTGAATACAGACTACAAGTAGTGATGGGTAAGGAGAAAGATGAGTAGGAGGAAAAACAGACTCTAAGACTAACCAAAACACTAAAGAGAGAGAAACAGTAATCTCAGTAAAGATGTTCAAATCAAGAATAAATGAACTAACACAAGGAATAAACTAAAATGGCAAGAGCTCAACAAATAGAGAAATGATCAAAACATAAATAAAAATTCTAACACCTATGAATCATCAATCATGACAAATATGTTTAAGTAAAGCTAAAGTCTTTCATGAAACAGAAGAAATATTATTCAGATTAATAAAAGCACTTGGCAGAAACAGCCTGGTTTGAATGGGGAAGGTTTGTTGAAGACATTAAAGTTGGGACAGAACCATGTCTATTTAAACTATAAAATGCAAAGAATGAAGGGCAGATGCTGCTCCCGTAGAAAAACTATAGTCTAGACTGAATTCTTAATATGTTTACTGAGCTGGTTTACAAGAAATCATTTGGCCACTGAAGTCTCAACTTCCAGAAGTTTGATCCTTAAATACACTTCCATACAACAGATCTCCTGATAGTGGTGTAAGTTTTTGAAAGTACTTCCTGAAGCTACTGACTGTGTGTGGGAGTCGGACCAAATTGGAGGTCGCAGAGCAGGAGTCTCATGGCGATAACGTTTAATAAAAAGAAGAATGAAAGACTTACAGAAAAACAGACTCCACAGAATAAGAACAATCCGACAGCGTGACAGGAAACAGAAAAGCATAAGACCTAATCAAGAAAGAAGAGACATCTGGAGGGAAAGTTGAAGCAGATGAGAGATGAGAAAATAGAGTACAGCTGGCAAGGGGAGCAGCCTGACAGACTGGAAGAAAAAAGTTCAGTAGCAGAAACCATAGAAGCTAAAACTAACCAAAACAATAAACTCAGAGAAACAGTAATCTAAGGAAACAAGTCCAAAGCAAGAATAAATGAACTAACACGAGGAACTAACTAAAATGGCAAGAGCTGAGTAAATAAGCAAATAAACAATCAAAACAGAAACATGAACGAAGACAAAAGTTTTAACACTTCCAGATCATGACAAAGATGTTTTAATTAAAGCACAAATGTTTTATGAACAGGAGAAATATAGTTGTGATTAATATGGAAGATGCAGCAGGAGTCACAGAAAGTATTCTTTTTTATTATTATTGTTTTAGCTCAAAAAAATAATAATTACAAAAAATGAATGCTGAGCTACTTCAAGAGATCAAATAAGCCAACTGCATCAGCTGCATCATCAGATCAACTTCAGGAACTTCAGTCCGCATACTGTATGCAAATAGACTGAGCATTCACAAGACTATGCTAGTTGCACCATAGCACAGAGTGAGGGGGAGAGAGGATGAGCAGCCACATGAGATTGTGATTGACAGCGCTAAAACCCACCTTCTGCCTCTGATTGGTTGGTTCTAGAGAGCACTGGGAGAAGGCAGAGGAGTTGTTTTTTTGTCATGTGATCTCTCATACCATACAGTCACAACATATTGACAGTTTTAACAAATATGTAAAAAAAAAAAAAAAACATTTTTTTTAATTAAAGTTACATACTGCAGGTTTAATTTCACAGGTCAGGAGGGACGTGGCAAAGCAAATGCAGGACTATCTGGACTGACAGGAGGCTGTTTTTTTATTATCATTTTATAAAGATTGTTTGGATTTCTGTCAGTAATAAATATATTGCTAACTAGGTTGTCATTGAACACAGTGTTGCTCACCTTTTACACTGGGACAGGGGCGAGGGGTTACGCTGGTATCGGGGGTTAGAGCTGCTGCTGACTGACTTACCTGTTAAGTGTGATAAAAGGTAGAGGGACAAGTTAAATATATGAATATGTTGGTATATTCTCCCCCCCTCATTCATTAAATGAAATGGAGGCAAACAGCCTGTAGCTAAGCTAACTGTGCTAAATGGCTGATAATCTCAGTCTACTCACCTCTCTTGAAGAAAAACTGGGTTACAAATTTTGGAAACCTGATTTTATAATTTGTTTTAGCAGCCTAGTAATGGCCACATTCGTTCTTGTCTTCTGCTGACTCCTGCTGAACACCAGTCGGTTGTTTGTTGGTTGTTTGTGTAATAAGAGACATTTTTTGCAATATAAGTATTTGCTCTGCTTGAAATTGATGTCTGACCTTTAATGACTATTTGAACATGTTTGGTAGGATGATGATTCTCTTACACTGTGGTCCATTTTTTTATGTTTTAGATATAAATGTTATATTGATTTACTTAGCACTAAAATATCCTATTCTCCAAAAATAGGTAATATCTCTTCTCACCCGCTCTTATGAATCAGAAATGAGCAAATGTTTTAAACATTTCTGTTCAGGAAATAGCTTAAAGAAACTCTGTTGATGCCGATTAGAAAACAGTTGACTGATATTTCTCCAATTGAACCAGGTAACTTTTATAAACAGAATAAGAACATCTCAGGTTCCTATCACAATAAAAGTAAGTCACAAACAAATTATCTGAGTATTTATTCATATCTGAATCAGAAACTTTAAACAATGGAGAATCATAAAACCTTATGCTGGTACATACGATAATAAAGCACAAAAAAATAAAAACTTCATCGTATGTTATGTAATGTTACATAAAGGGGTCACATGACTGATATGTCACCGCTCTGATGAACTGCTGAATCACATGCTGAGGCAGAGACCATCAGGGTTCAGTGTGGTGGCACTGGAGACTAACTGGCATCTTCAACATGACCACCTGCAGGCAGGTGAGCTGTGGTGGGCGTGGCCATCCTGACATGGAGTTACCCTGCTGCGGGCTGAATCAGGATAAGTTTGGTATTAAAGTAAAATCAAGAGCAAACAGCAAAACACTGCAGAGTCTTCATGCTGACTGAAGGTGGAGTTCTCCAGTCGGAGTTTGGGTCTGTCACTGTCCTGGTTCTTATGTGGGAGGAGGCCCGTCGTAGCGCAGCATGAGGTTGAAGGATCGGGCGAAGTTGTTGGAGAGCGAGCAGCTGTTCCCATCGTCCATGAGCGGCAGCAGGAAGGCGAGGAGCAGCAGAGCGAGGAAGAGGAGCCACAAAAGAAGAGCCAAACGACAAATCCTGTACAGCAGCCCGGGTTTCTGAAAACACAGAGAAAAGATGGAGCAGAAGAACTCCACATGAAGCAGCAAATCTCCTGCTGAAGTGACGGAGTGCTTAAGATGATGTGTTTAGATGCTTAAGTGACACAGAACGGTGTTACTACAGTAACGTTACCTTTTCTGTTCTTGTTTCTGAGACTGTCCCCTTTACATTCTCTGCTCCTCTCTGCAGAGAGACAGAACATCAAGTATTAGATTGTTTATCTTGACTCCGTGACTCAGAAACGACACAAACAAATTCTGACCAAACTGTAGCCCGTCTGCAGCAGACTCACAGTGGCACTGAAAACCTGGGAGTTTACTGTTCAGAACGGGGAAATGTCTCTGATACAGGGCTGGGCATTTATTTTATCCTTTATCTTGTTAAATTTCTTATCATGGTAAGTATTTTGATTTATTGTTATAAGAAAAAATTCCAACTGATGATGTCTAAGGTCTCCCGAAACATATTGTCAGGATTGACTTTTTTTAGTACTTTTTTCCACAGTTTGTTCGATGAAAATCTCAATAAATACCAATGAATTAAAAAAAAATTATTAAATACAGTTACTGTGTTCCGTTTAACTATACAAGTCACACTTCTTTATGTGACTGTTGTCCTAAAGAAGCGTATTATAAACGGAAATGACTAGTATTTGTGTTTGTGGGGCCATAACTGCAGCCATACAATTACCCAAAAACAAAGTAATTAGAAGTTCTTAATGTCATCTTTATCGTTATCACAATAGTACCACAAAATAACGTGATAAAACTTTATGTCCATATTCATAAAGTTTCACTAAACAGAGAATGAATAAAACCTCCCTTTAGCAGCAGAAGTACATTTGTACTGCCCCCTGGTGGTGCACATAAACAGTGCACCGACAGCTGAAGCCCATTCTACCAACAAAATATAAAAGTAACTATTGTAATATGATATCACTGCTGGGCATCATAACATACATCATTTTTTAACTTTTTGCTACAAAACTGGATTGATTTGGCCTGATTTATCTATATACACGGGATAATGGGTGTATTGTGAAAACTGACATTTCTGGTGTTTTGGACTTATGAATAAATTAACTGAACTGACCATAAGCTCCAGTTCTTTTCTCTCCTTGAGTCCCGGTTTAGTCATGATGAGCATGTTCTCCACCTCCTTCAGCTTGGATTTGTAGAGGGTCCAGCGGTACCGGAGGTTCTCCAGAGTTTCATCCTCACCCTGAAGGCTCTGAGTCTGCTGGAGCAACAGCTGAAACATCTGCTGACCTTCAGGCTTTCTGGACAGCAACGCCTGTAGCAGAAGAGTTAATTACATAACATTAATAACTAGTCTATAATTAACATATTAATAACATTACAAAACCATGTTTGAATAATAAAAGTGGCATGCGGCCTGGGGAAGTCACTTAACCCCAAGTTGCCTACAATTTGCATATCTGTGTATAAATGTGAGTCTGAATGGATGAACGTAAAGCGCTTTGAGTATTCTGTAAATATGAGCTGCAACATGTTTGAACATTTCCAAAACATCAAGCTCAAAAATTAGACAAAAAGGAGGTTGGAATAAAATTTTGGAAAGATGAAAGCATGAACTTACCAAAGTGTAGTTCATTATTTTCCAAAAAAATGATGAGAGAAAATATTTGATGGTTTCAAGGATAAACAACTTCAAATTGAGTTGTAGACGTTTTGGTTTTGTGGTGCTTTCCTTTCTTTTATGCTTCTGTTTAGTGATTTTTACGTAGAAAAAATTAAATATTTTGAGATATTTCCATATTGTAATGATGTATAAAGTGGTAGTTTAGTGGGAGGCATAAATATAAGCCTTGTGCTTCTGTCTGCATCTTTTCTACCAAGTTTTTAAAATAGTTGCAGTATTTTGAAGTATGGGTAACAAATTATTCGATGACTGACTGAATAAATAAATAAATAAAATAAATAAAATTTTCTACATGTTATTTACCATTTACACATATTATTGCATTTTTATGTTAATATAATTCTACTTACATGTTTAACATGTTAAGATATGAACAATTATGGTAAGCAATACCAATATATGATTAATATGTGATTATGCTGTCAATATTTGATTATACATAATTAACATGAATAATGTAATAATACTGCTTTACAATTAGATATGTTATTATTAAGAGACATTTCAGCTTTTTTAAAGATTTCACTTCATTTCATATTACCTGCAGGGTTCCCCGTCTGGTCTGGATCTCCTCGGCACTGAGGGAACTCTTATCGGTACTGGTTATCTTCATCAGAACTTCATTCTCTCTAGACAGCCACGCCTCAAACTCACTCCAGTTGATTCGGTTTAGTCCTCTGCTGCCCTGGAACGACCAAACACAACCTCGGTCAGAACCAGAGCTGCTACTTTATGTTCTCTGGCAGTGTGGAGAGTCGTTAAGTTTGTCACAGATGGAAAAACGATCCAAACGGATCCAATTAAATCCACCGAAACCTCAACAATAAAATCAGAAGAGGTGAGAACATCTGGACTGATGTTTTTCACTTCCGATACCGATACAAATATCTGAGTCTCAGTATCGGCTGATACTGTCCGAAACATAAAAACAATACAGAAATTACAAATTTATTGGCTAAATCTGCAGTATATCACACTTAAATGCACCAACAACTCCAGATGTCAAAACACAATTTTAATGTGTTCAGTCAACGCAAATAGGAGTATAACAGCCAATGTAAAATAAATAAAGAGATAAAACCTTTTAAGTCAATTCAGCACTGTTCTTCCTGTATCGGATCGGAATCAGCTGATCTGTATTGATATCGGAAGGGAAAAAAGTGTATAATCCTGTGTTTTTACTGTAAAGAGATTCAAACTTCTGCAAATTTTTCTTTTCCAGAACTTTAAGGCATTATTGAGAAAAACTCTGTGTGGTTCTGAAAAGTTCTGTAGAGTCTGTGAGAAATAATTCCATCAATATTATTTCACAGGGACAAAATAAAAATGTTTACCCTGCTATCATCTTCTCCTGAAGACGAAGCTGCCGCCTCGTTTCCTTCTCTTCGTCCTGTGAACCTCTGTTTGGGTCCGTCTGTTTGACAGGAACTAGACACATCCACTTCAGGCGTGATATAATCTAGTTCTGATTCAAACCGTCCAAAGCTCTCTGCTGATCCAGAGTGAATCTCAGTGGAGCCGCCCAGCAGCCTGACAGAACATAAACACTCAGTCTAATGCAGAGCAGAACCTGATCAGAACCAGGGTTTGGGTTGAATCAGTTACCTGTTCAGATTCAGCCTCAGTGTCAGCAGGTCTTTCCAGCGCTGCCTCAGCCGCTCCATGTCTTTCCGAATGTGGACCTGGCCATCCGTTGAGGTTCTCCTCAGAACCTTCCCACCCTGAGCCTCAATCTGCTGCAGGTGGAGCTCCTTCTCAGGGAACTCCCCGAGGAGCTTCTGAGGAGAAACATGGAGGAGAGAGGAATTCAGGTTTTCATCAGGAAGAATCATCTCCACTAGGGCTGTTGTAAACGAATATTTTAGTAATCGAGTAATCTATCGATTATTCTTACGATTAATCGGGTAATCGGATAAAAAAAAGATAAAATAAAA
>CAEGAE010007873.1:0-29567 GCA_903067095.1 Girardinus metallicus | reverse complement strand
ACAAGTGAAAAATTAGACACAAAATTAAAAATTATGTTGGGTGCCTATTTTTCTAATCAGTTTTTCACCCCTCTACATGTTCAAATAATTTCCTCATTTATTTGGGTTTAAAATGTCTTGGAATTATTGCCAGTAAGGTATTGCCATATATTATATTTTCTTCTTTCATTTTCTTCTTTGTATTTTGGTTTATTCTCTTTTGAATATAATATGGGCATTTTTGGCATCTAATTTAAAAATCACTTGCAATTCTGAAGATTGCTAGAAAAGCAGAAAGTGGACTGTGGCGCAGGGCATTCTGGGTCCTTCTCAAAAAAAGTAATAAAACAGGAGTATCCAGTGCTAGCAAGAGAAATGGTTTGTAGTCAGAAGTGGAGTGAAGAGTGTTTATTCTGCACATTTTCCAAAGATAAAAGAGGAGTCATACAACCGCTAAAATCTGATGCCTCTCTATTTTTTCTTACATTTTATGAAGAAGGACGTTGTGCTCGGGCTCCACAGTGGTGCAGTTGGTAGCACTGTTGCCTTGCAGCAAGACCCCAGGCTGGGTTTGATTCCCGGGGTCTTTCTGCATGGAGTTTGCATGTTCTCCCTGTGCATGCGTGGGTTCTCTCCAGGTTCTCCAGCTTCCTCCCACAGTCCAGAAACATGACTGTCAGGTTAATTGGTCTCTAGGTGTGAGTGTGTGTGTGCATGGTTGTTTGTCCTGTCTGTCTCTGTGTTTCCCTGCAACAGACTGGTGACCTGTCCAGGGTGACCCCGCCTCTCACCTGGAACATGGCTGGAGATAGGCACCAGCAGCACCTCCTGACCCCACTGGGGATGCCTTGTTGATAAAATGTATCATACACATTTTTATGTTCTAATGACTACAGTTTAGAAAAAATAAATAACTTTCTAGAGTTATAATAAAAGCTAGCAAATCTTACTTGTTTTCTGACCTGCACAGTAATAGCTAATTCCCAGATTTGAGTTACAACCTTTTAAAAAACTACATGTATTTTTCATAGTCTTTCAGAGGTCAGTAAATGTTAATCTTTCAATTAGTAAGAAATTCAGTAGAGCTACTGATTTTCAGGACTCTGGTCATCATGACACTGATAACAAAATGTGAAGAAGCTACCGTCAGCAAACAGAAAACTGATCTTTTGTTTTGTCTTTGCATGTTTCCCTCACATTTCCGTTCCTCTGTCTCTGCTCTCCGTCTGTAGCTGCTGCGTCTTTCTGTTTGTGTCTTTTACTGCAGTGTGACTACAGCATGTTATTGTCTTGTGAATCATGTGAAGAGGAGCTGTCACAGATAATGTTCCTCCGGGTTCAATGTACCTTCTTGTTCTTTTTTTTTTTTTTTTATGCCTTCACTTCCATTTCTTGATGCCAACTGTGCGCTAAAGTCTCAATGACTTCCCGAAAACTAAAATAGACCATCTAATGTTTAGGAAATCCCACATAATCCTTTCCTCTCCTAATCACAAGAATGACAAATTCCGCTTCACCGGTGGGCGGTGACGACACAAATGAAACCCGTCCCACACATTCATCTGAGCACAAAGACGCATGATACCCGTAGTTTGACAAAAATCCTTCCAGTGCGATGCCACTCGGCAACAAGCTGATTCATCAGTTGTTCCCAGTCGTTCTGAAAGCTGCTGCATTGAAGAGGTTCCCGAAATTATACTTGAATAACCTTCAAATTTCACAAGCGAAAACCTACTAAACCACTGTTATTTAAATGATTTGTGTCTAATATCTGGAAGGTGAGCATCATTCCTCCAAGTTAGTGTTATCTGAATATAATTATTTAGGGCTGCTGTAAACTAATATTTTAGTAATTGTGTAATCTATCGGCTATTCTTACGATTAATCGAGTAATCAGATAAAAACAAATTGACTAAATAAAATATTGGTAAATCTAACATAACAGCAGTGCTACTATTGGATAGCAACATCAATCCAATTTTTCATATTTGAGCTCCATCAGGCAGCAGCTCCGGAGGAGAAAAGCTGCCGTCACTCCAGGCATCGCTCCCGTCATTTTAAGGATGATTATTGGTCCCCCAGAAAAACAATAAAAACCTGGACATTATCATAAATCAATAAAATCCTCCCTGACCAAACTTGAAAATTGGACGTTATGCTGCATTAACAACTCATGACCCGGCTGGAACACGGTGCGCTAAATAATGCTACATAACTTAACGAAGCTTCGAGGCAGATACATTTTTCTTGAGCAATTTTAATAATCTCGAATCATTCAAGGAATCGTTTCAGCCCTGAAATCATTCAACTGTAACCCAGACTGAGGTTTTTGAAATCTAAATATAGCTAAAGATGAGCTAGTGTTTCTAACAGTTCGTTGAAAACAAAGAACACTCTCTAGTAGAAGGGTCTGCTGTTCTACCTCATGATATCAACAAAGAAAACTAAAGTCTCTTATAGGAACCAAACACATTAATCTACTTTAACAGTCAGACCTATAACATGTAACATGTCTATGAAGGGACTCACTTTCATGAGTAAAGTTATGCAAGAAACAATCTGCTAAATGCAGTGGGGTAATATCCATCAGCAAAACTCCCCAGGAGGATTATCACTCATCCCATTATGCTTTTTCCATCTCACTTTGGGTTTGTCACCAGCGACACATTCACCATCTAATTTCACATTCCACTTCCTCACTCCCTGCTCCAGTCACAGTGATATCACATCTTCTCTCCGTTTATCATAATATTAAACAGTTAAGATGGCGTTTCGTCTCATCCTGGGCGCCAGGCCTGAGGAAACTCAGCAGTAGAAGCAGAACGTGTTCTCAGCCTGCTTCAAGGTCTTTTACACCTCAGATTCTCAGTGATTTCACCAACTAAATTATTTATGTTTACCTGCTGGATTATTTTCCAAGGTTACGCACAACCTTTTCAGAGCTACATCTTTAGGCTCAGTAGGCAGAGAAGTGTTTGTGGTTTTTGCTATGCAGAGGTGGATCTACACCAGCCACCCTCAGATTTTATGTCCTTGAAATTATGCTTAGAAGAATGAATTGCTTGTTTGATCAGAAACTTCTTATTGCCTTGAAATTAAATATTAATTCATCAAATATAAATGAATGTAACCTTAACCTAGTGACCCTGAAAAACTAGGTTACTGCCCATAAGGAGTGGCTTCAGAAACAGTTAATGACTGGTCATGAGATCTTTCAGTCAGAAACAACCAATCAGAGCCAGGAGGAGGGTCTTTGCACTGTCAGTCATGCTCTACAGCTACTATGGTAGGGTCTACTGTGAATGATCATCCTAGTTATCATGGATGACGGTGGATCAACAGTTTTCTCTCCCACTCACTAGCACATTTAGCTGCGTGTACACAAACTTGATTGGCAGCACTAAGACCTTCCTCCAGGCTCTGATTGGTTGTTTATGATCAGAATCTCATAAACTAAGTGGCAGCTTTGCTAAGCTGAACACTGATGTTGCTGAAATCTTGTTGTCTTAAAGCCATATATTTTCATACGCAGTACGATATTTTCAGACTGAACCCTGTCATTACTTATAATATGTAATGAAAGTGTCCGCCGTCATGGACCTGGAAGTCCTGCAGGATCTGAGGTGTCTGGTTCTCCAGCCTGCTGGTGCCTAAGACTTTGACAGATGAAGTTCTTCTTACACCAGTATGTGGACAATCCCCGTACATTCTTCTAGTTACAGGAGTGTTTACCGTCTCTCTCCTCTCATATAGTGAAATGTGATATTGGGAGCTTGTTGATGAAGCACATAGTAAGAAAAATGCCCTTTAACTTCACGTTTTTTTTCTGGCAGTTTCTCTGGAGGTTTTCAGGAATATCTATACTTTATTTTTTTAATGACCTCCCACTGGTTTTGTTACAGTAAATGCAGAGAAAATCTCCAACATAATTATCTGTTCTCATTTCTCCTCTCCTGCTCTGGTTCTGGTTGAAGTCTGTCATCTAACCTTGGTTTGCCTCTTATTTTTTTCCCATCAATACTCTCTTTTACTTTCTCCGCTTTCTGTTTTGCTTCTTTGTCCTTCCTGTCGCAGCAGGGAAGCACTTCTCTTTCTTTGCAAACATTTTGATTAGCATATTTCTGAACTGACCAGTGATCAGCTCCTCTAGCTGGTCAATCACAACTCTCAGCTAAAAATATAGGTCCCCTGTTGGTACAACTTGTTCATATTTTGGGCAAAATTATTGTAACTAGTCAGCTTCCTGGTAAATATCTAGGGCAGAGGTTCCCAAACTGTGGGGCGCGCCCCCTAGGGGGGGCGCCGTGCCATTGCAGCGGGGACACAGGAAGCAGTATGGATAAATGAATAAAAAAAAATTTAAAAAAAACAACGATGAACGATGTCTGTACTTGGGAGGGGGGGTGGGTGGAACAGGGAGTCTCTCTACTTGACCCCCTCCCTTTCCCCTTCCCGGTCACACATACTACAGGCAGACAGCCAGAGTCTAACTCTCCCTATTGTAATCCATAGGGGGGTTCAGAAAATGTTTGGTAACCATTGGGGGGGCCCAAGAGAAAAAGTTTGGTAACCATTGGTCTAGGGAATATTTTGGACTTCTACAAATCTTAGTAAAAATCAAAGTTGGTAGATTTACAAAATGTCTGACCCAGCCTCTTCTTGACGTTGATAGGCTGTGCAGATTTTTATAAGAAATGACCCAAATTCATGCAGGACAGGCCAAAGACAAAAACAGCAATGTTCTGACCACAGAGCAAGCCTTTCTTTGGGCTATTCATAATGACTCACTGCAGACTGTGGGCTCAGGCTCTGACTGTTCCTCATGGATCAATAGGTGAAGGAAACAAGTTCTGTCTGTGAATTGATCGCCTTTTCTCTGCTGAACTGAGTCCTTGAGTGACTCAGTTTGGCAGAGTTTACATTGTTTTAATAAACTACCTACGGAGAAGAAGATTTAGCTCACATCTTAATTACTTAACCATATGACAATAACTGGAGAAAGAAAAGGTGTTTTCACATGAAATGATATGGGTACCTTTGATTTTCTTTCTATGATCATGATAAGTTCTCCTTGGTAACACCTTTCATATCATGATTGAACAATGTGCCCTCCATTCAGATCATACTGTCCTTATGTCAGATAGTAGCTGAGTTTCCGTTACTAATGAGCGCAAAACTTTGTCAATGATCTGCAAATTAACAAAAAAATACAATTTCACATGTGCTGTGTTTCCTTTAAATAAAAAACACATTTAAAATTACATGTGAATAAGCTTGTTTACACGATGAGTTATTAAAAAACATGCTGTACATAAGCCTCCAACCACTTCCTATTGTCTTCTTCTTCGTGGATTGCGCCAGGGGCAACATCTGGTTGTCTATCATGTGACTTGTGATGCAAAAAAAAAGTGTTTCTATTGCACTCCTAGCTCCAAAACCTGTTAAATAAGTTGTTGTTGTTGTTTTTAAAGCTACTATCCTGCAACTTTTTGAGGCAATCTAGTCTTTTGGGTTTTCTTTACCTCTCTACCATAATCATTAAAATTGCAAAAATAAAAACTTGTAATAACTTACTCTGTCTAATTAATCATTACACCATCAGCATCGCAAGCAAACATATAACTGGAAAATAAGTTTGTTTTTCTAGAGAACCTAAAATGTCTGGACCTGCTGTCAGTTTTGTTTTGCTCCTGTCCATCTGACTGGCTGATGCAAAGCTTCAGAGAGACTGGAAAATCAGAAGCCGATGCCTGTTCCATGTCCTGCTGATCGCCCTGCTGTTCTGCTGTCCTTCACACCTGCTTAAAATCATCATTACTCACTCTGTGTGTGTACACACACTCCTCAGTTTGCATTGTTGTCAGATATCGGGGTACTATCAAGTTGGCTGAACCCAAGAGGCTGAGTTGCATCTTTGTGGCAGTGAAAGTAATAGGTAAGGCATTGTGAGATATTGTGAAATGTGTATCACATTTCATTACAACAAAAGCTTTTAATTTGGATAGCTGGAAAACATTAAACTTTATATCTTATCTGTTTATCCAATTTAGGAAAGCTGTCCAGTGTTATTCACAAATTCCTTTCAGTGGAGTTGAAGAAGTGTTCATAGGTTTCCGTCAGGTATACTCCCAAATACCAAAACATGCATCATTGTATGACTTTTAATATGAAAGAATTCTATCACAACTGATAGTCGGGTAAACTTGACGGGGGACCAAAATTGTAACATTTGCAATTTTTTCAGCTGCTGCAGTACTCTTTCACACTGCAGTGTGTCAATCTAAACTAATTGAAAAACTTGTTCCCCTCCTTGCCTGTGGTGGCATTGCATCAAAAACCACTGAAGAAAACACTGGTTTTGACTTCCTTCTTCACAATATGTAAATGAAAATGGAGTGGCTTCAGATTCTAGTTGTTGTAGGACTTCACGAGCCATTTTTCCCGTTAGTGCTAGACTCATATATCTGTTTTGTTTTGTATTTACCCAGAATGCCCTGTGCCATAGTCCGCTTCCTGCCATTGGAGCGGTCTCCGGTCCACTTGACATTCACATATGCCAGGGGTGCTCAAGTCCAGTCCTCGAGAACTATCATCCTGAAAATTTCAGATGCTTCCCCGCTCCAATACACCTGAATCAAATGAATGGCTGGTTAGCAGGTCTGCTCAGAGCTGATCCTGGTCTGTTGGAGTAAGGATACTTCTAAAAGTTGCAGGACAGTAGCTCTCGAGGACTGGACTTGAGCACCCCTGGCATATGCATTCGGACCGAACAAGAGTCCACTACAACCGAACCGAGACCGAGGTCAGTAGGCGGACCAGAGCTTACTTTTCTTTTCAGAGTGCGATTACACAATCACACTTCCCAAACAAACCAGGCTTTCTAGACAAATGAACTGCAGTTTACAGGTGTGAATTCACCGTCAAACTTTTTAAGTGTTGCCTAAGAAACACATCTACCAGTGAGAGTGTGAACAAAATCTGGTTAACTTCACAGTATTTAGTGTTTACTTAGCCAAAGAGGATAGTAGTGAAACTTAGGTATTTCTTTAGTTCCAAAGTTTAGCATCACTAGAAAAATCTACAAAACTGGAAATTGTGTTATATAATGCCTAATGTAGCTAATTTGCATCATGGCTAAATGTGTCCGTTTTGAAGCAAAACAAAAATTTAGGTTTTATATAATTGCAAATATAGGGCAGTCATAAGGTTGGGTTAGGGTTACTGAACTCAGAGTTAGGTGACAGGTAAGGTGTGATGTCACACACCTCATTCTGGGAGAAAGCAGAAAGTGGGGTTTGCTGTTTGTTTTGGCGCTAACTTCCATCAGCAAGACAAGCTGATAACAAATATATTTTTCTTTATTTCATGTGTTCAAAGAAACTGAAATAACAGTAAGAGTTAATTTACACTTTGTGCCAATGATTTAGTTTGATATAAAACATCTAATGTGCTAATAAATAGCACATTTATAACCGTCACTCCATGTTTTAAACATGACTGCCATACTGGAACTCCGGGCTGCTCAGTCACCTCCAGCATACACACAATGTATTTCCATTAGTTTCAGGTGTGTGTGTTTGATGGTGGGCTGTAGGGGTCGGGTGGTGGACCCTCTCGGTTAGCTCACAAACTGTACATTTCCTTATATTTGCACTTCAGTTGAATCTTAAAGAAGCGTGTCCTAACAAAGGTGACCTCGTCTTATGATTCCTTCCCCCTTTTTGTTCTTCGCTCCTGTGTGGATAACCTGCGGCGTCTTTAATTACCGCAGCGTTGCTCCAGAAAACTTTGTCCAAGATGAAGGCTACAAAGCGCTGACGCAGGCAGATCCAGTTAATAGTTAGCTCTGAGACAAAAGTCCTCCCTGCCTCATTATGATTCTTCTCCAGTTCCCTCGTCTGAAAGTCCCAGTTTCATGAAAGCATTTCCTAAATTAAATATTAGTTAATAACAGATGAGCAAGCAGAAAAGATGCAATGTGTGTGTGTTTAGCATTTCTCACCTTGTAAGGCCCATTTCTTTCCCAACAAATACAACTTTATGAGGACCACCGTTTCTTCTGAGAGCCACAACCCGGGCCTCATCAGAGGAAGAGCAGTGTTTGGTTTCGGACAAACCTGTTAGTGTCAGGGTTCTGCTATAGAAATGACTGGAAGTCCTTGTGAGTACACCAAAACAGATTGCGTGTGTGTTTGTGTGTGTGACCAGGAAGCAGCCGGTGCTGATGTAACGCTGACTTAAACAGCCACCAGCAGTTAGTAACTCAGCCACACTCCAGGCATTATGCTAATTACTGCTAATAATTATCAGTGTTGCTCTGAAAACAGAGTCCTGCTGCTTCGTTCCATCACCAGGAATCCACTCACATCCCAACCGAGAATATTTAACTGAATCTAATCTCTCATAACAGACTCGATCTACGTCAGCCGCTTTTCAAGATACATCTGTTTGGATGCTGCGAAGCGACTGCAGAAAATCACGTGTCTCATCCTGCAGTCTCATAACAGGAGGCCTGCCCACGCATTCAGACGTGTGTGTGTATGCGTGTGTGTGCGCCTCTCTGGAGTCTGTACCCACACACTTAACCTCAGTGGGTCTTAGCATCATGTCACTGCATAGGCTGTTCTTTAACCAGGGGTCCACTGAATCTATTGGTTAGTGCTTGGTTAAAGTTCTGGTCTGAAATATGTGAATCACCTAAAATTGTTCAATTAGACTCAAAATCTGCTGCAGGTTCAGAGGTTTAGAAGTGCGGGGTTGGAGGGGTTTATAACGTTCTCATCTCAAAAGCAACTCCTGGGAGTTGCAGTCTCCAGCCAAGCTTCAGCCTCACAGAGCACCCTTTTTCCACTAAGCTCCTACAGACTAGTGGCAGCGATTAGAAAACACCTGGTGGAGTTGAGCATCCGCTGATCTCATTGTAGGAGCTACTTCTCAGTGAAGCAATCCTGAGATCAGTTAAGTGGGATAATAGAAGAACAGTGTTTTGTTGGCTTGGTGAAGTCGAAGTGTCGGAAAGAGCAGGAGCTTCTTAAAGGGACAGAGGCACAATATCAAGATGTTAAATTGTAAAGTCAAATTTCCTTTCAAGGGGCAAAATCATGTATTTGCTATATTAGTACCATTTCATAGCACAATCAAGTAACTATGTTACCTTTAGTAACAGAACATGATGGAAGGCTAAAACGGACAATTTAACAAAAATACTGCTGCTTTCAGTTATGATTGATATATTAGCATTTTTATATATAACAACTGAAGGTAACAAAGTGTTACAAAATGGCACTACGTACTGCCCCTTTAAGAGATAAAGTAGTAGTTTGAGCTCTTAAAGGGACCCTGAGGACTTTTAAAATAAGGTTCTGTCAAGGTCCTATATTAGGATGGTAGAAGTCTCCTTCTGTTTTGGACCTTAATGACTTGCCATTGTGGGATCAACTAATCTGGATTTCATATTCATTAATTTACTAAATCAGAACCTTCAGAGATGAATCAGCTGTAGGGAAGATAGTATCTGCTTGGAATCTGTTCACAGAACCTCACTTCAAAAATCTCTATTCTTTTAAGTTGTCAATTGAGAGTCGATGCTCCGCATTGCGTGTGCATGCGTGGGTGTGTGTGTGTGTAGCACCATACGGTAGACTGTTGCAGTGTAGTTTGACGAGGTGATCCAGGCTGGGATTATATTTGCTGAAGCTTTTTCTCCGTTTGAAGCCTGGAGTTTTGCTGCTGTCTTTAAAGACAGCACACTCTCCTCCTTTAACTCGCCATCCACCTCGCTCTCATTTTGTCCTCTCATTAGCAGATCTCACTGGTGCCTGCAGAGGCTCATTATCTGTGCTCAGAGTCTTGTTTATGAGGCTGGCACAGTGTCACCTCTCCAGGCCAAACCCAATGAGCTGCATTGTTTTGGCTCCGTCCGGCTCTGCAGCCCAGCGACACACACACAGAGCTGACTTCAGTCTCGTGGTCGGACAGCACAACAGAGAGGTCGCTTATTATGTGCAGACGTTTCCGTGGGAACCTCATTACTTGGTTTGTTTCAAGTTTGGGGTGTTTAGTATATAAATATATGCACAGGGGTTGCATTGGGGTTTTTATCTCCTCTTTTTTATTCCTCAGATATACAGACAACATGCTGAGGAGTAAAGAACGGGTTTCAGGCGGATTCTGTTCTGGGATTATCACAAAAACATTGATCACAAAAAGAAAGTGAGGGGTTTTAAGTTCAAAATCTCAAAACATGTCGACCTACAAAACCCTCTTATCGCTGTGAGTTGTTGGAATTGGTTTAATCTCTATACTTTCTGATTTGTCTTTTAGTTTTTTATATATTTGTTAATACTGTCAGCAGTGGCGCAAAAAGTGGGTATGCAACGTATGGAATGCATAGGGGCGCTGCACTAGAGGGGGCGCCAAAACGATGTGGGGAAGTTTTTTCTAGTCGGCATTTTCTGTATTTAACAGCTTTTTAAGCATGCATGAAATGATCAGAAATAGGGGAACGGCACTGATTAGACGCCCCCCTCCCCATCCCCTGTTCCTTCACCACCCCTCTCGTCGCCCCCTCCGTCCATCCCCATACACATACAGGTAGCTTGGACACGCGCCCCTTTGAGAACGCCCTGAGGTGTGATTTTTTCTTTAAATTTGTATGGTAGTAGTGCACTCGACAACAGGGAGCTAAAGATGGGGCAGCAGGAAAAAAAACTGCGGGGTGCAAAACAGAATAATGAAGGGGGGGAGGAGGGATAAAGATGTTGGAGGGATGAAGAAAAGCTTTTCAAAGTGGTTGAAAGACAATAGATAAGTAATGTCAGTGTATCAACAGGAGGGTTGTAAATATTCAGGTTAGCTTAAACTAGCCTAAAATGACAGGTGGCTGTTGTTGTCTTGTTAGGGTTGACTGTTAATTGTTGTGACCTGTATTGAACCGATACCGGGCGCAATTAGTTCCGTATTGCTGTACGTCTGATAGACACAGGCTGTCACACAGACCTCAACAATAATGACCAAGACAAAACACAGGAAATATTAAGGTCAGCTAAATTGTCGTGGCAGGAGTTAAATAGGACCACCGGACGCTTTTGTCTTGGTTGCCTAGAGACGGACACCACGCAGCCGTGGTGAGCTGCTGTCAACCCACGTCTTTTTAAAATGTCCACCAATTCTCCACCTTAGAAGCAAAACCTCTGGCAGAAATACAGACGGTAGTGGGAAGACACACATTCCAGGGTGAACAACCACAGTGAAGTTAAATTGGGGCGATTTAAAAAGAAAATGTGTCGGGGACATTCAGAGCTGTGTGATACCAGACAGGATGGGTCAGGAGAGGAACTCTGCGGACCGTCAGAGCCTAAAGAACCAGACACCAGAGTCTCTTCATCCCTCAGTCATCTCCTGAGACCGAAAAATATAAATAGCAATTTAAGAACAAATCATGCTAATAGATTCCCGGCCAGCACACCGAGGTGGGCCCCACATGGAAAAAAAGAGGGCAATCCATATGGGACCCAAATGGGTTTGTCCGCGGTTTCCATGATGGCCCCACATCATGGAACAAACCCATGTAGGGCCCATGTAAGCAAACCCATGTAGGGCCCATGTAGGCGGTGACCCTACATGGGCAAACCCATGTGGCTGCCATCATGGAAACCGCGTACAAACCCATTTGGGTCCCATATGGACTGCCCTCTTTTTTCCCATGTGGGGCCCACCTAGGTGTGCTGGCTGGGTTATTGGTAAATAAATAAATATTGTGAAGAGAAAGCGTTTATTTTTTCTACATTAGTTTGTTAGGGCTTTCTGTGTAGGAAAAATGTTGATATGTTTTATAAATACAGTGTTTTGTGGTCAATATTATTTCACTATTTTAATAACATGGGTTGCCAGTTTGGATCACCTGACTTCCTATCAAGCTATAAGAATGAAGGAAAACATGGTAACAAAACGCCTCAGAGCTGCAGAACAGAGGCAGATCTAGAGGCTCTTTGGCTCACTTATATATTAAATGATAAAATGTTGGCCTATTTTTTGTTTCATTCTTTTTTTAATTGCTTTCTAGGCTGCAATTAATTCGTACATCAGGAAGGAATAATAACAAAAACCTAAATACCACGATGGTTTGAATTTAATTACTGTATTTTATAAGTGCATGAATAAAGGAGCGCTATATGGACATATTAAACCTGGGGGGGCGATGACATGTTCGCATACACCTCAGAAAGTATGCAGTTGCGCCACTGACCGTCAGTATGTTGTGATAAGGTAACGCGGGGCAGCGTCTGTGAAAAAAACTGAATTCTTCCAGTATCAACTGTAGAAATACACCACTTTGTCACAAACAACCAATCAGAGCCAGGAGGAGGGTCTTAGCGTGAAAGTTGCTGCATTTTTAGAATAAGAGTAGAAAACATGAGAAAATTGTCCTACTTGGACTGAAATCATTATAAGCATAACGTTTTAATTTGTCATCATGGTTAAAGTGCATTCTGTAGTAATCAAGTAAGAATTAGAATTATAAAATAAAACAATTCAATCTCTTTTTTCCCTTTCTACCAAAAACTGGATGATAAAAGTCTCCAGTCTGATGCTTTGGTCTCAATCAGCCTTTTTATTTAGTTCTTCTTTCTGTTTATTTGTTTATTTATATTTTGGACATTTAAAATAGTTATAGTTCCAGTGTTAGATGTTCATTAGAATCTAAAGTTTATTGATTTTGAATGTGTCCGTGCATTATTATACCATTTGAAGATGCTCTCAGGACAACACTATTATCATTTATCGCAATAAATTCTGTAACAATTTATCGTCCTGCAAAATTTGTTACCATGACAGACCGCCTGGTAAGAATTTGTTCCCATTTTTATTAGGAATTATGCTCAAATAAAAATAAAAAAAAGACGTCTTTTCTCAGCTGGAAATAAAAATGCAACTAATTAGAGAAAATCCAAGTGACTTAAAGACAGTTATGGAGCTCCAGAACCATTAACTATCTCCGAACTGGAACTGCATCCAGAGAATGTCAAGCAGCTTCGTACCAGCATCTCCAGAGTTCAGCTGCAGCTTGTCATCTTTCATTTTCATGCTGATTCTTTTCACACTGTGAAGCAGCGGCGCGTTCTTACTGGAGCAGCCTCTCATATCCAATGCACAAAACAAAGTTGCATTTAACAGCTTCTTTCTGCACATTTATTATTTAAAGCCTCTGTGTGTGGGCAGAAATAGTCAATTATTTATCTCAAAGCCAACCCAACACAAAGGTCTGGTGTCCACCGGAACGTCGCTTTGTTCCGATCTTCTGCTTTTTCTAATGCAGTTGTGCTTGTTGTTCAGGGGTTTCTAAAATGTCTTTTGAAAAATATCTGATGGAATTTGTGAGAAACAAATTGATGAAAAATGATAGAAAGTATTTGTGGAACTGGCTCCACTCAGACCTGTACGCATGTTTCTGTTAAAAATATGTCTGATCATCGGCTAAGTTCTGCTCAGACCACTAGGCTGAAACTGGTATCACTTAAAAGTTGTAGGGTTTTTTTTTATATGTTTTTAGGTATTTTTTTTTTGACATATTAAAAGTTTAACAAAGCTGAGATCAACCAGGAAAAGCCTGGAAGGAGCTGGGCTCAAATGTGAGGCCACTGTTACTAACACATCCTCTATAAACTTACACTCTATCGTTCTTTTTTTTTTTTTTTTTTTACAAGCACAAATTGTCCACGGTAAAACCACGTTTTTCAGAATACAACAGATCTATAACTTTAGAAGAAAATAGCAAGAGAAAACTGTAAAGATGTCCAAAGATATAACGTAGCACAAGATGTATTGTGGATTTGTGAAAGTGAAACTACAGCTGTTTCAACAATAGTCAACAAAAACAGCTCACATAAGTGGTTACTCAAACTAGAGCAGATAAAGTTAAGATTTAAAGCAATAAAATCACTGCGTCGTGCTCGTACTGTGGCCTCACTGCCTGAAGTATTCTCTGCTGCTCGTCTGAAGAGTCTTTGACCTGCTGGATGAGCAGCTCTGTGCCGAGACGCAGCGGATCAGTCCAGAGATAAGCAGTGGAGCCGGCAGAAGTGTGAGCTGCCCTGAAGAGTCAGGGAGATTCTATCAGCTCCATAAAACATGTGCTGTCAGCGAGCGGGGAGGAAAATAACAGCGTGTTGCTTTGCTGTTTCTGCCAGGATGCGTCTCTACAGGAAGCTTTCATCCTCATTAGAGATCGCTCATTTGTTTCTTTTCTTTCTTTCTTTTTTTGATTTTTGCGAATGTTCCGGTCATTAAAGTCGACTCCTGAAGGGAAATGTTCTCAGTGTTCATGCAGATGAGAGTATTCAGGAACATGATCACAGGGTCACACGCCTCAGTCAAAATTTCAAAATCATCTCTCAAAAGATTATGTGGTCTGGATTAAACAGAATAATAATAATAATAATTAATAATGAAGAGATGGTTAGAAACTACTGAGATGACTTTAGAAACTGAATCAATTAAAGGGACAGTATTATGTAAAATTGACGTTTCTTTTTTTAGCTTTGTAAAGTAATTGTCTCATCAAAAACACACCTGGAATGTTGCCTTGATACTTTCATGCATGTTTGAGAAATCCTTTAATCTCCATTGTAATACTTCAGCAGTGAAAAACAACCTCGCTCCACTTCCACCCAGCTCCTTCAGACTAGCCAGTAGCAATTAGCAAACACCTGGTGGAAGTGCATGTCTGCTTCTCAGTGAAACGCTGATAAAAGTTTATTAAAGAGCTAATAGAGGAGACATGGTGTGATGACTTCCTGAAGGCGGAGTTTCAGAAAGAGTATGAGTTTTTAAAGACACAGAGACCCAATTTTACAGGTGTTAAATTAGGAAGTCAAATTCTTTTAAGTCATATTTAATATATATGGCATTTTTATAACAGCTGTAGTTAACATAGCGATTTGACTGTGCTATAAAATGACACTATGTGCCTGAAAAACACATAATACTGCCTCTTTAAGGAACAGGACTATTTTAAAATCACTAGTATAATAGGCTAATGCTAACATCATATAACAACTCTGGCTCGTTTTAGTTTCAACACGTTTAGGCCTTTTTAGCTGTTCTTTTATTAAAAAAGCAACAAGTGACTGTTATGTTTCCATTTTACTCCAACAGACGGATCAGACTCCATCTACCAGCATTCATAGAGCTGCAAGTCAACTTTGTCAGAACCGCCGCAATAGCAACCATGGATGCAGAGATAAGGGTGTGTTTGGAGGAAAACCTAGAGAGACACACACACACACACACACAAAGACCGGATCTTTGAAGTGTTTGTGCATCCCTGACAGGTGAGTGACGATATCAGACATACAAGTATAAATGGTATTATGAAGATGTTTATTATGTTACCTATCTCCCTTTTGCTCTTCCATGAAGATATTCTCCTCTCCTGCAGCCTCTATTTCTACTAAACTCATATTACCAACTATCCACATTAATAATGGCATTTAGCAACTACTGGGAACTGAGCAATTAGCAACACTCGTTTTCACAGTGTTTAAATGCTGAAAAAGAAGAGGCAGCATAATGATATGATGCCTGTAAGCTGAGAATTTCTGAGAAACAAAATGTTTGTCATCTTGTTTTCAGATCATCCTAATCTGAACGAGACCATTGTCACAGTACGGAATGTGAAATATTCATGTCAACGGCACCGATATACCGTATCAGCAACGATTTATTTTCATTTTCAAACGGCTTTACGATGCATGACCAGGTTTTCAGTTGGTGTAGAAGAGGATGGCTGCAGGTGAAACAAAGTGCTTTGTGTTCTTTTTTTTTTTTTTTTTTTTTTACGATATTCATTCTTACGTTGCTTCTACTGCATCTGTGACAGAGTTTAACTTCAAGATGTTTCAGGTGAACGGATGCAGGGATCTGCTGACCTCTGCAGCTTATCGGCAAGGTTGCACCAGGAAATGGATTTCTTTGGTTTTTGCATCACTGTGACCAAAACTAAAGTTGACGTCAGCCGAAGATACGGTGAGATCGAAACGGTTAATAGCGTATTTGTTTACACTCGCCATCGTTTCCCTCCGTGTTATTCATGAAGCAGAGCGGTGACGCTGTGCACCGTGTCCCCTCTGGTTGCTGCTCGTCTTTAAAAAACGGTCACCACAAATTGGATTCAACAAATCCGCAGCTTCCCTCTGATTGAGTTACTCTGTTTATTGTCTCTTATGAGTTTCCTCCATCAGCCTCCTGCACCCGCTGGAGGCTGATGGAGAACAACCGGCTCCAGGCACAAAAAGGTGGGAGTAACTGGATGTATATTTCGTTTTTTATTTCTAATAAAAACTGCTTTGGGACGATGGGAAAAGTGAACCCGCTGCTCCTGAATTTCCTCCAAAACCGTTTTTTTGAAACTGGGCATTTTAAATTCCCCACCGCCTTTGTTTTTCTCTTTTTTTTTTTTTTTTTTTTTTTTTTTTTGCGGTGCTGTCTGTCTGCCGTCCTTGAAGCAGGGATTTTCCTGCTGGCATTGTCAGCCCAGCACGTGACTCCCAGCTTGGTAGGAAGCAAGACAACACAAACACTTCTGCTGGAAGATGACACGAGCAAGGGTTCCCATGGCAACTGTGGGAAAGACTGGTGGCGTGAGGATGGCACCGGAGCATTGTTCTCATCGAGAGTGCTCTGAATCATCTGTCAGTGAGCTGTTTGCTGCTGCTGCAGCCACGGAAGGGAGGCTGTGTTTGTGGAGCTTGTTTGCTGTAGCTAACTGTGTGTGTGGGGGTGTGCGTGTGTGTGTAGGCGTGGGTGTTTATGTGTGCGTGCTGGACTCACAAAGTTGCTGACTGGTTCTGTGCAGGGGCAGATTGCTGCCTGCACCTATTGACTTCCTGGAGACGCCTCAGAGAAAACCAGGAGACTCAGAATACTAAAACAGCTCAGCAAAAGTTTTCATTCTCCATGAAGCTTTACTTACATTTTGTCTCGCTTATATTTTACTGGGAATTTATCTGATAAACCGACCACATGCAACCCAGCATTTGTATTCCCACTGCTAAGGAGCTAATTGAAAAACCACCAGGTTTGTTGGTCTAAAAGTGAAATTTTTGCCCATTCCTTTAAATAAATGAAATCATTTGGATAGATTTTGTAACCAGCAGATATAAAATCTTGCCACATGTAGCTTGGATTAAGGTCTAGAGTCCAGACACAGACACCATGTAGCTCTGGCTGCATGTGTAAAGAGTAGCTAACCCCAAAATCAACTTGTTTTTTTTTTTTCTTGATAAACTCTAAATAAGTTATTTAGGTTTCTGTCTTTATATTTCTATTCAAATTTTGACATTTTTGTGTGGGTCTATTTAGTTCCACTTTATTTTCGCCTGAGACTGCCTCAGTGCTGCCCCCCTTTGGTCACAAATAACTGACCACGTTTTGTCACTTTCATCTACTACTCTCCAGTTTCCGTTATTTGCCATTATTTCAACATTACGCTTTCTCTCAGTTATTTTTTCTTCCTGCTAAAGAGGAATTTTTTCTCTCTACTGTTGCTACATGCATAATCAATATGAGGAACAGCTGTGAAGTCAATGATACAACACGAGCAAACTATAGAAATAACACGGAACAGAATTGAAATTAATGGTAGCAAATCTTCACCTTGAAAGCTAAACACACACATTGATAACAACCATCTAGTCCAGAGGATCTGGCTCGTGTTTGCAGACTTTTAGCTCTCGCTCCCTTCCTGACAGCAGTGTGATTTCCTAACAGCCTCTGACTTGAGGAGCTGCAGTGCTTTAACCTGAAGGCATGCAGGGCGTGATGCGAAAGCAAACACAGGCAACAGAGACTGACTGTAGCTGTGCCAGATCAGCAGGACGGTGCTAAACCTCCCTCTGATGGAATCTCTGAGCAGACGCTCACCGCTGCATGCCTCAGTCAGCGCTTCGACCCTCAGCTCAGACATTCAGCTCATACTTTGCTGCACAGCCAGTTCCTCTGCCACCGCACCGGCTGATGTGGATTTTACTTACATATACAACTCTGTCAATGCAACTTAAAGGGCGTCTATACGCTGGAGTACTTGGGGCATTGTAGGTAGAGGAATGGGGAAGAGTAAATGTCTGACAAAAAAGAAACTAGAAACTTTCTAGAAAGAACAAGAACATTTCTGAGTTGGAAAAGTTGAAAGTTTGCTAGAAAATCCTCAGAAATATCAAGATTACTCTCAGAAATTTCCTAGAATCAGCAAGCAATTTTTTTAGTTTTAACAGCTTACATTTTGTTAGAAAAAAAATAACTAAATTAAGCCTAGACATTTTCTAGAAAAACCATGGACATTTCCAAATTTAGAAAATGTCCAGATTTTTCTCTAAAATGTCTGAGATTGAGCTCAAAATTTCAGGGGGTTTTTCTTACCAATTTTGACTTTTCAAACTCATGTACTCATTCTTTTTTTCTTTCTAGCTACAAGGATTCTAAAGCAGCTTCATAGGCCCACTAGCCCCGTTCAATCCTCCTTAAAGGGGCGGTGTCATGTATTATCCAGGCACATTGTGCCATTTTTATGGCACAACCAAGTAACTATGTTTTCTTCAGTGGTTCTAAAAACACTATATGTGTATCATATGGCTTAAAAGGAAATTTAGCTTCCTAACATGATCTTTTATAAAAGTCAGGTGTGGTAATATTTCTAATTGCTAAATGACATCCTGGTCGACTAAGCAAGACCATTTCCAGTCTAACACATTACCAGTCCCTCCCACTTTTCTGTCAGAATGTTGTCAAAAGCAACAGAAGTTTCTTAAAGCAATCCTGGTTGAGATGTGTGTTTTAAAACTTTGATCAAGTCTTGTGGTGTAGTCAAAGGCCTACCAGTAACAAAATCAAAAGAGCTACTTAGGTGCGAAGGTTGTAACTCTGCGCTTAGGCAAATATTGTAAACACACAGCGAGCAGAGTAATGAAGCGCCTCTCATCTCTGCACACAAAGCCTGGTGGAGCTGCTCCGGTTCAACCAACATCTTAATGAGATCTGATAGTGATGGAAGTTTGTTGCCAACTGGGTCACGCTTAGTCAGCTATTAAGGGATGAATACAACTTTTTAGCAAAACGCTAACTGAAAAGCATCAAATGTTTAACAAGATCCAAAAAAAATAATAAAAAAACTCCTGGCATCTTTTCTGGGCCAAGAAGAGGGTGGCATTGTCCTACAAACATCCCACAGTGTGTCCCAGTTACCTGCACCTTGGAGCTGAGGAGACGGCTCTGTGGGCGGACACACACACACACAGGAAGAATTAGTACGACACAGAAAGACACATTTAAATAAAACGTCTCATCATTCTAGCGCTAAACAATTTAAGTGCCATGGTTTTAATTTGATTTGATTTATTTTTCAGTCAAAAAATATTGTTTCACTGCTAAATTATTAAAAGCACATTTTGTTCATTTTTTTTCCCTTTGTGTTTGTTGGTTATTGTGTGACCTGCTCTTTGTTTACCTGTTATTATACATGATATGAGTGTAAAAAGAAAAAAACAAATTCAGGGTTTTTCTACATAACTAACAAATGTGCATATGTCTGTTCTGAGGACCTCAATGAATAAATCTTATTTAAAAAAGAAATAATCTCTCAAAGAGAACGCCAGGTCTTTAGCAGATTAGATATCAAGGAGGAATTATATTTGTTTCTTCTTTTTCTAAAGTCAGGATTTCATCAGATTATTTATTTATTTTTTTTTACCATATTTTCTCCTGCTTCCAAATATGTATCTGTAAGGATTTGGTTTTCTGTTGATTTGAGTTTTTCTGTGTGTTTATTTTAGGTTTCTGTGTCTACTACACCTAGGTGGGCCCCACATGGGAAAAAAGAGGGCAGACCATATGGGACCTACATGGGCAAACCCATGTGGGGTCACCATGGAAACCGCGGACAAACCCATTTGGGTCCCATATGGTCTGCCCTCTTTTTTCCCATGTGGGGCCCACCTAGGTGTGCTGGCTGGGTACTGGCGGAAACCATGAAGAAGACAGCAGGAAGTAGTGAGATGATGTTTTGTTTTTTCTTTTCTTTTTGACCAAAGCTCTCACAGCATCGCGCAGTTCAAAAAAAATTGTGTATCATTTGTTGAATCCATAGGTCTTCTTTAAAATCGCCAGCTGCCGACTACAATTTCCCCAAAATGCTGTATTAGATGTTTGTCTGAATAAGATGCCAACATCTCCGCTGATGGCTGATCAATGTACACTAGCGCCATGGCTGAATTATGAATGAATATTTGTAGCTGTTTACGTAACATCGCTGCCATGATTTTTAATGATTCATCGAGTAAAAAAGCTTATTCACCCAAGATTTTAATTTAATTTCTCATTTAGTGGAAACACCAAAATTGTGTTATTTGGACATTAGCAGAAAACAGACAAGGATTCACGCACATTTGCAATGGAAACGCGGCTGATGTTGTGCATAAGGTCGCCAGTAGCAACAAATAAAAGTGGCATTTTCCTCTTCTCTGCTGAATTATGTGGCTGTCATTCCCTGCGAGAAATGCACACTCGCAACCAAGCAGCGTAATTATGAGCACAGCAGGCTTGTAAAAAGTGAAAAGCATCCTGGGGGTCACTTTGATACTTGGGAGAGCACCAACGCATACAGCAGTTAACACCTCAGATGATTTCAAATGGACCAGCTCATTGACTCGGTCTCTCACCAAGAGTAACTCCATGATTCATGCCACGGTTCAGCTGAGAGTCGATCAGTGGCCTTGTGTACCCAGGCTTGCCTAAGCTCCTACAGCTGTGCAAATACGCATCCACAAACAAACTCACGCCGCGACGCGCACACTCGGACCCTGCCCATACACACACATTTGCCGAGGCAAACAAAGATGTATGTGCATGCTCTTGGAAGCAGCGACGCGCAGGCCCGTGCGCAAATTACCACACACAGACGGCTCTGATCTCGCCAACTGGTACGAGCTAATTAAGTAAAAATGTATCCACCGTTAGGGTGGCGATGCCTTGCTTCAGCCGTGCTTTAATAAAAGCATTAATTAATATCCATTATCCACTGATCAGTCATGATGAGGTGCTGTCAAGGTGCAGCGTTGCTCATGAAGACGTTACCTTCTGGGGTCAACAGTTTCAATACACACAACATAAATCTATTACATCCACAGGTTACATTGTGAGCTGCCGGTATTTTATTTAAGGTAACTATCATTACAAGTGTATATTTAAAAAGTACTAAACAGTTTGGAGTTTCTATATTTGACACACGACAGGGTGACTTGTTGAGTGGCTGGTTGAGAAGTAAGTTGAACATTACATCTATGATATCAATATACGTTTTGGTCTTTTCAGTCTGGTACACAGGGTCAATAGAAAGAAATATGAGAAAGACACCAGTGTAAAGTTCCTAAATATCCTAAAACATATCCATACTGTAACAGGAACCTGAAAGTCCCAGAGCGATGGAAATACACCAGATTTGAGCCCATGACCCTTCTGGTTCGTTCACCCTCACGTATTTTGAAACGCGTGTTTTGACAGACATTACCACAGCATGGACGAGTTCAGCCATTACGATTTGCTGGAGGTCGGCACGGGCCGCAAGGTGGCAGAGGGACACAAGGCCAGCTTTTGCCTGGAGGACACCACCTGTGACTTCGGTCACCTGAAGCGCTACGCCTGCACTTCTCACACTCAGGTAATGTCACAAACTACAGTAGAATAATCAGCTGAAAAAGGGCCTTCTGTGACTATAAATCTGCAATTATATGTCTGTATTTTTGTTTTTTTGTTGTTGTTGTTTTTAGCTGAAACAAACATACTCTTCAAAATTTAGACTATTTTATTAAATTGGGAGAGAGACGGGGTACATCCCGGATAGCTCGCCGCTCCGTCGTCACAGGGCAACGCAAAGACACGCGTGACCGACATCCACGCATGCAAACACTCACAGGACAACTTACTGACACCAGTTAACCCAGCAATCATGTTCCTGGACTCCTCCCGTTAAGGTGGACGACCTCGTCTTGGTAGTTTTGTAGTTGTGCCATAATCTCATATATTCAGATGATGGAGTGAGCTGTGCTACGTGAGACATCCAAAGCTTGAGATATAACTGAGATGAAATTACACACAGGTTGAACTCTAGTTACAAAATCTAGGGAACAAAAAAAAAACCCAAACAAAACAAATGATTGGATATTATTTTAGGTAGTTTGTCTCCATTAGCGTATAAATATGTGTGTGAATGGGTGAATGAATGAATGTAGTGTGAAGCACTTTGAGGTTGATAAAGTGCAATAGAAGTACAGGTCATTTCAGAGTAAAGACGGGGTCAATACAAATAAACACCAAGCCTTTTATAATTTTTATTTTTGCGGTTGGTTAATCCAATGAAATCAGTATAAAATCCATTGAACTTTTGTGCGTGCAACATGAGGAACGTGGGAGACCTTCGGTGGGTAGGAATAATTTAGCAAGGCCCTGCGTTTGACCTCTGGAGCTCAGTCCAATCAGTATTCTTTTCAAAGTCTCTCCCCCTCCGCCCGCTGCCTCTTCAGGGTCTGAGTCCAGGCTGCTACGATACCTACAATGCTGATATTGACTGCCAGTGGATCGATATCACCGACATCAAGCCTGGAAACTACATACTAAAGGTGAGAGTCTGCAGAGAACAGGATGTGCATTGAAACGTGAAGTTTGTAGAGCGCGAGCGCGGCTGCATTTCATAGAAACGGGAGAGGGTCAGGGCCACAAAAACAAATCGATCCGATTCATAAAGTTTTCAGCTTTCAGGTGAGAGACGTTTTCTTTATTTTTTTCGGGCTGCAGTTCGCTTCCTTCCTGAATTGTGTGCCTGGTCACATTTTGTGTGCCTCGGAAGAGGAAAAAAAAAAAAGATGGAGTTAAAATTAGTTTGAAAGCAGTACCAGGCGTGCCTGCGCATGTGTGTTGTTTGCCCCTGAGTTTTGGCATTATCCTGAACGGCTTCACCTCTTTTCCGTTGTGTGTATTTTTCTTTTTGTGTTTTTTTTTTTTTTTCTCTCCAGCTTGTGGTGAACCCCAAATTCTTGGTGCTCGAGTCGGATTTCACCAACAACGTGGTGAGGTGCAACATTCACTACACCGGGCGATTCGTCACAACAAACAACTGCAAGTTAGCGCAGTGAGTAAAGCAAACTACAGGGCACTTAGACAAAAACAGTAGATTTTAATCGACTCTAACTGGTGGACCTCGAGCTACAGCTGTTAAGTCTTTCCAATTGGTGTTTGTTTTGTTGTAAGTTAAACCAATACCCTTCCCATCGAATCACTGACACTCATCTTTATAAGAGAGCAGAGACTAAATACCCTCATACAGGGAGCCTCGTAACATTTTGAGACACTTAAGGAACTTAATAGGTTCCTGGCTAAAATATTTGATGATTTAATGTATTATGCTCTCATTCTCCCATGAAGATTAACAGCCTCTCAAAGTTTGATATTTTCCCTCAGAAGGGGCTCCAAGGGTGTTGAACTTGCAAATAGCTCTATTAGAAAGTGTATCATTGCAGTAAATTACTCCCAGATCCTCTCGAAAAGAGCTTTTATAGATGTTCCAGTACTCCAGCCAGCCTCTCTTATGTTTGCAATAAAGGCGCATTTGTCAAAGCATGTCTAAAATTAGGTGAAACGCGCTAGCTCGGTTTAAACGTTGCCAGAGAGAAAATGGCATACTTTAGGGAAAAGCTTAAAGAGCTGCCACCAAAATCTAAAAAATGAATTAAGAATGTATTTTTTCCCCACCTTTACGTGCTTTTTAGTGATATATGGGCAGTGACCTTGAAATTTTTGATGCGTGAAAAAGAAGTCGAACCAAACGTTGAATTTTAGAAAAGTAACAGAGATATATTTATTCTTTAAATATGACCTCAGATGTGTGTATGAAGGCCAAGACTATTGTTAGCGACTAGAAATATACAACACAAATTTAGCACTGGTTCTTCCCAAAATTAGAACCTTTTCAGAAAGGTTTGAGAATCTAAATAAATCGAAACAAACACTTTCTGTAACTGTAAAAACTGACAACGTTCTCTAATATTCTGACTTTTTCTTTTAAATCATATATTCTCATATTTCCGATGTTTTTTTTTTTGTTAGAATACTGGTCTTTTTTCATCATACAAGTAAAATTAATCAATTTAGATACGGCAAAACAAAAAGCTAAAAACGTATCACAACTTTTTATTAGAAAATCTTGATCAAATGTTTTTCACACTTTCCGTTTGTAGGATTTGTCTTAAAGGAAACAAACATTTAAAAAACATTCCTTAATGGAGTCTAATCCATAGGGTGGCTGCAAGCCTTCGCACTCCGATTTAATTTAAAAGACACAGCAGTATAGAACAAACAACAACGGACAGCATACAGGTTTCAAATTCTGTCTCCTTTTTCTCAAACATCCTGTGAATAGCAAATAAAGAGGAACTGCAAAATTTAGCATTTAAAAACATTTTGTACTATGTCTGTGTATGAAGAAAATTATGTAAAAGTGCAGCAGGCAGATGTTTTTGTCTTTTCCAAATGGCACAGAAATGTTGCACTGAGTGCTATACTTCTAACAAAAATTTAAAAAAAAATTTCTGTTTTCCTTCGCAGGTCTTGATCCAGCATAGGAGTTCTGCGCCATTATAGTGATATTCCATCGAAATGTGAATGGAATCCATTTGTTCTTGGTTAAATCTGATATTTTTTTTTCTGTTTGATTTTGTTTTTTTTTTTTTGTTTTTTTTTTATCTCTGTTTAGTTTGGTGCTTTGGGATTCCTGAGCCAACAGCAAACCAGAGTTTCGCTAGTTCTAAAAACACGGAGGTTTAAACAACCCCACTTTACCTTTTTTTTTTTTTTTTTTTTTTTTTGCATAATGCATCTCACCCATTGGCATCCCAATAACGCACCAGAGGCTCACGCAGCTCCGCATTTCGTGCTAAGAGCGCTCCGCTTTTATGTGTTTCAAATGGCGGCGTTACCAGCCTGGCTCGGCTCCGTGGTAGTTCTCATCACTGACTCCTAAAAGCCGTGTTTACTGTATTTCCACGCAGTTGAGGCTCATTTCAGCTGCAATCCAACAAACAAAATTAAGGAGAACGACGGTCCGCATTCATCCGTGTTTTGTGGCAACACACAGAAATGCCCAGTGATTCAGAAGAGCTATAATTTGTCAGTTCGTGTTCGTCTTTCTCTCTTAACCACCTTGGCAGACCGGCATGGGATCCTGTGATTTTTTTTTTTTTTTCCCGGCCACATTCTGTTAAATGTGTTGACAGTGAGAAGAAGACAGCAGGGCTAATTTGCATGTGTTAACATCAAGACATACCATTCGTTAACAGGCCACGGAAAGCCCAACTCTTTACAAAAAAAAACAAGGGAGTTGCATATCTTGGTAGAAAACTGTGCTTTTAAGAAAACAGGACTTGCGGTATTTTTTTTTTTTGCTGATTTATTATTACCCTTTTTTTTTTTTATTATTTGTATTTCACACTCCAACACTGGTCAGATGGCACATAGGTCATCTCTACCTTTTTTAAAGAATGTTTATACAGATATTCAACCAATGCATGATTTTAGTGATGGAGATCATTTTATGTAACTGATTGTAATTTGCTTATTCACTCTTATCTGTTACTGTAATTGCTCAGTTTAACTTTTTTTTTCCCCCTTTCCTCGATTGTTCAAAGAAAAACAAAACAAAAAACACGGCTGCAGATATTTTGCGTCTGATGCAAAGTATCTGCAGTGCAGAGTTGCAGAAAGCCTTCTCTTCCTACCTCTCCCATTGAGCGAATCGTCGTTTCCAAGACGTCTGTCTGTCCGCAGACAGTTTTAAGTTAGAAGCGCGAAACCCTACTGTGTTTGCTGAGGTAATTATCTGTAAGATGTTTAAATGATTCCTGCATGAATCAACTCTAATTCGAAGGCAAATCTGCATCTCAAGAGGAACACCAACGACTGTAGGATTTGACTTTTACTAATGCTTCCGACTTAATACAGACAGCACTTTCTGGTGACAAGCTAATCTCTATATATCATTAACGTATTGATCAAATAATGCATCGATGTGATTTTTGGAAACATATGTTAAGTTCAGAGCAGGTGTACTCATTGTTACTGTAGGGCTTTCATTTAGTACTGTAAATGATCAGATCTTTTGATTTGATGTTTAGTAGCTTGTAAAAAAAAAAACACATTTCTTGGACCTTAAATGTCACTTTGTAACATGCAGAATGCTTGGAAAGGAGAGCATGCGTCACAGCTTAGTGGTGTCATTTCAGAGCTGGACTGTGGATCTGTTGGTTAGCACAGTTCACACAAAGCTAGAAGCTATTCCTGTCAAAATTTTGCTTAGACCCTTAGTGTGAAGTTGACATATTATTACATGAATTTGTACATCCTCCGCCCCCCTTCTGGAGCCCCGAATGGGAAAAGTGAGTGAAGCACCAATTCATCTGGTTAGCTCAAGTTATATATTTTTTTTAACTTCTGAAATAACAAAGAGAATAAACCAAAGACTTGGGATTTTTTTTTTTTTTTTTTTGTGCCGACAAATATTTACAACTGTGTTTGATATTCCCATGCAGTAAGCACACGTGCAACCTTTAACTTCAAAAGATGTAACTTCTACTGTAACATTAATTGAAAAGGGATCCCGACTTGCACACCGCATTGTTAGATCACAATTTACGTAGGCAAAAACGAATACAAACACCAAAGAGTCTGACGTTCAATGGAACAGAAACCCTTTTGACATGTTTTGATCCAGTGTTGTAATTTTCTAACAGTGAAATGTAAAAAAAAAAAAAAAAAAAAAAAAAGCCAATAAATATGTTAATGTCTTCTTTGTGTACGGACATTATGAAATTGTGTTGTGGTGCAGTCGTACTGGCATGTTGAGGATGATGAATAGGAACATTCCTAACCCATCCTGTCACACAAAATGTATCTTCATAAAATATTACTATTGCTTATCTGAAAAATCAGAATGTCATATCTGACCACAGTACATTATGTTTTGACTAAAACTTTAATCCTTTAAGGAAGTTCATCTCTTTACCACAGGGGACTGCAATGGTAGGACACACACAAGTGCGTGAAACCCCCTTCTTCGTTTGCGGACACTCGATCCGAAGTAAACATTCAGTCCACCCTCTGGATGATGGGTGACTGTATTCCAGCTGAAGACAGTTGCCACACCATAAGATAGAAGAGAGCTCCACACTTGGTAATTTTGATCTAAACTACTACTTTGGTTAAAAAAAAAAAAAAAAAAAAAAAAAAACAGCCCCTTATGCTGTGTTTTGCTTCGTACAGAGGGTTTGGACCCTCTGCTGTCAAGAAACGATTCCTTCCTGGAGACGTGGACTCTGTTAAGGCTTTAAACTTTATCCAGTCGCTAACGTTTGGCCGGTTCGACGCTATGACCCTTACCGGAAATTGCCTGCGCCGCAAACAACCGTCCTCCACTGCGAACAGAGTCGAATGCCAAGTTGAACGAGGTGGCTGTTAATATTAATTCAATATTCGGAAGCTTTTCCAACATGGACGGAACGGCTTCGTTCGCTTCCTCCGCTGCTATTGCTGAAACTACAGGCAGCCTACAAATAGCAAATTATAGACAATTATTAACAAAACTTGTAATGCAGTAGCCCGGGCATCGCCTTCCTATGCAGTTCTGCTTGATTCAAATGTCGCTTACAGCACAGTCAGGGCTTAGATGTCTCCGATAGATTTTCTACCGGACCGATTGGCGGTCCGGTAGAATTTTTGATAAGCCCAGGATCTGGCGTCATCCTGGTGAAGGATGACGCCAGTTTTTGGAATTGCCGTATTGTCGCAGAACACTCAGAAAAACTTGAAAAGAAAGTTTGATGTAGAAATATAAGTGGATATTTCATGTTACAATGTGTGTTGGAAAGCAGAATTACAAAAACAAAGTTTGAAAAAGCCTCAAAAAGCAACAGCGAAGGCTTTTCGGGGGAACGTCGGTTAATTCTCTTAGTGGCAAAAAAGAAGACTAGATGAGGGTGGAGGGGTGGGTGCACATAGCGAACCGCTCTGAGGTACATTGCTCATGGCAGTTGTATTTGGGTGTATCTAACTAAACAGTTTACCTGCTAAACTGGGGACTCGGTGTAATAAGTTTCACTTGTGAAATATGGCATTTGAACAGCAGAGACATTCCTCACGCAGGAATTTCCTGCCTCCCGGAGGAATTAGGACCCTTGATCTGATTGTTTTGCTTCACAGTTCTCTTTCTCATTTGCTATCTGCCCCAACAAAACCCCAGACTCCCCTCCCCCCAAGGCTCCTCCCCCTACATTTGTTGCAGGCCTCCTCTTGGTTTGAACTGTTTGCTCTGGCTGTTCACACAAAATCAACAATTTCTGCCGCTCTCTCAACAATGCTCCAACAGTGTGTACGACATGGCAGTGCTCTAGTTTGTCTGTTGCCTTGCACTGTTACTGGAAGAACGGAGTGCAAGGCAAGCAGACATGTAATGAAGGAGAAAAGCTGAATGACGTCCTGCATGCCACTGAGATTATATGAAGTAAACAAAACACAAAGAATAGAGGGGTTTTCTCTTTTTTTTTTCTCCAGAGGATTACCTTTTTGTTTTATATTCTTGCCGCAGCAATTCAAATAACGCTTAAGTTTAGATAAGTTTATTTTTCTCTCTTTCAGTAATACTCCACGGACTATAGGCAGCAATGTTCATTGTCCACCAGGAGGCACTTGTACAGCTTTAGCTCCAGGTTCTTGTTAGCGGTAACGACGAGACTCGCCACAGCTGCTTCTGTAATGGCTGTCAAAGCCGTAGAGCTGCACACACACGCACACACACAAAGGATTTGGGCACAAACAAATATGCAATTGGAATTTTTCAAATAAAAAGAAAAAAAAAAAAAAACATGCCAGAGGATGTTTCCCCGAGTGAATCCAAAGAGTGTGAGATTCTAAGTGGAGCATATGAAAATACCCCGAGGGGTGTGCAGAGCAAAACCCAACAGACATATGCTGAATCGCTGAGATATGGAATTTGCGATGCGTGCACGACGCCGACCACGGGCATGTTGAGAAGAACGAGTTCCGACAGCCAGCAGTGGCGTGTGGCATGAGGAAGCGTCAGGGCAAGTGGACAGAACCACTTCACGTGTCGTATTCCACTTTGATCGAAGGAATCATTTAAATCAACAAGGAAACTACATATGGGAGTCACATTTTGAGAGAGGCATTTCCTACCTAAACCGAAAAACGCGTCAAAGAAAAGATTGGCTAAATGATGAAGATTTGTGGATGTATTGTACAATTGACTGATCGTTCCCTGTTTGATCCATTGCGTAGAGATTTGGGGGAAATGCCTGCAAAGCGTATTCAAATGCCATTTTTTATTTTTGCAAAGAGGAGCTGTTACAATTATTAGCAAAAAACTTCAAATTAAAAGTTTTGAAATTTTGCGACCCGGTGGACAATTATGTTCAGCAAGTTATGTTTGCAAATGCAAAACGGTATATTTTCAGCACATTTGCAAAAAAAAAAAAAAT
>CAEGAE010007865.1:0-52000 GCA_903067095.1 Girardinus metallicus | reverse complement strand
GATAGAAATGTAGTGTATTTTGTGAAAAATCAGGATGTGTTACACTTATGTAGTGTGTGTGTGTGGGGGGGGGGGGATTTGCTTTTTTAGGTTCAGACGTGAGAAAGCCTACTGTTAAGTGTCCAACACTTGTTGTGAAAGGCTATTAGAGAGCGGTTCAACAGCTTGTGTCAAAGAATAAAAAGAGAAAAAAGGGGAGGGCGCAACAGATCGGTGCCCAGTCGCACACTGCAAGAAATATCCCAGTCTGGGATGTCAGACAGGCGAAAGTGCATGTAAGCTGTTTATCACCAGTTTAGTGGAAAATTAACATGCATGCATATGCTTACTTTAACAGTTTGCGTGTGTGAGATGAATCTGGAGCCAACGTAAAGAAAAAAATAAATAAATAAACTACATGTGACTCTTGGGTCTCAGTGTTTCTGGGGATTACCAGATGGGGACCACATGGCAGTATTGATTGGTGTCTGGGTCTTTTGGCAACGTAAAAATTTACTTATTTTGCTTCTACTTCTAAACACTGAAAGGAAAATTAAACTAATTTAAATCTCACACAGGTAAGTGTGTGAGATTTATTCATACCACTAGCATGTAAAAAAAACACCATGGGGATCAAATGTGTTTGGATCAGGTCTTAATATTGCAGAACAACTTTTTCCATGTGTCCACTGGCATTTTGACAATTTATCTTATGAGCTCTTAACCTTTGATGTTGGAAGGCCTCCTTGCATCATCCCAATATTAATTTTTTTACGCAGACTACTATAACCTTCACTGAAGTTACACCTGTCCACTATAGGGTCTACCTTATATTAAAACGTTAAATCTAACTTTGTATAGGTTTTACTTAACCCTCGTCTCTTTGCATCCTTGATAGCAAGACTACATTGCAAGCTGGGCATTGCAGGCAAGGGCAACTTTGCTGGTCACATGACTTACTAGCGGCACTTTCTGGCCTCGACCCACAAAGCAGTCCATTTGTCATTCAGTTGAGCGTCTCAAGAAAGTCTCAGAATTCACACCCAATAATGGTTCACCATTTTACTATGTGTGTCACTATAAGCCTTCATTTAATTTTTCATAGCGCAAGGCCTTTGTTTATGCTGAAATGTGATAAATTCCACTTGCTTCAAGTGTTGTGGCAAACTTAAAATGAAGTGACATTTCCCTTTCCTGGGAAATGCACTGAGGTGAATACTAAAAAGTCTGTTTCTCTACAAACACTTGTTATAAACCAATTTCCTCCATTATTCCATGTTCCGCAAAGTTATTTTCAGTGTAAATATCACTTGTTTATATATACTTGTATGTATATGTAATTAAATGTTGTTGGTGGTGCATTTTAATGAGCGTCACATAAGGCAAACAGCGCAAATGCTCCTCGCCCGCTGTTATTTGAATCACCTAAATAGATTTACTGTGCAAATAGCTGCTCAGGCTGCCTCTCTCAGGTTTCACTGTAACTGACAAAAGCTGATCCTTAGGGATCTCTTGCTAGGCAGGAAGGGGAGGGGATTAAAGGAGGAGGAAAGCATTTCAAGAGCAACAGCAGAGGGGAAGGAAGTTAAAAATACTTAAGTGTGGGGAAAAAAAAAAAAAAATTAACTTGCATCTGTCAAGAAATAATCTCATTATATTCAAGCATTAACCAATAAGTAATATGTCATGATTGTTTGCATTTTCATTTAATTTCCAGTAGAAATTAAATGGAAAAAAAAAAAAAAAATGCAACACGTTGCCAGGATTTTATTGAACATGAACAGCCCTCACAGAAACACCCCAACAGGATAAAAACCCAGGTCTTTGTTGCTGTGAGGCAGTAGTAGGGTCCAAGAGACTCTTCTGTGCGTCTTGGGGATTTGTACAAGTGTGCCAAATTTCATGTCTGTCCGATAAGCTATGGTCAATGCAGAGGGTATGTTGATAGTTACTAGGTGAAGCTGTTGAGCCGCTTCTGTTGCAATTTTTTGTGTCGCCCTTAAAATACGTAAATGTTTTGCAGTCTTGACGCATCTGCCAAATTTGCCGACTTTTTGAATATGATAAAGCCCCCCAAAAGCCAATTCATTTGACGGAAGCATAAGAATCATAATAATAATAATAATAATAATAATAATCAGAACACTGATTACAATAGGCCTTTGCAGTGCTTTAGCCTAATAAATCACAGCAAGACCATCTTGAAGAAGCTTTGCCTGTGTGAAAATTGATCTTGAATTTACAGTGCTAGGGCAGAATTTTGAAAACACGGTTTAGAGAAAAAAACAAAACAAAACAAAAAAAGTTTGGCAACTGAGCAAGTCAAAGCCCAGACCAGAGAGAGATTACTGTGGTGTGGCCTTATTGCTGTCCATTAAAAAACAGTGGCAAACTTTAATGCACCCAAGTATTGCTGCAAAGGGAATTGTTGCACTTTCCTGGAACTGTATTTTCTTTAAAAAAAAAAAAAAAAAGTTTCCTTTTATTTTCCAATCATAACCTTAACATATTTTGGTTCATAATGACTGGACAACAGCAAGTAGTAAAAAATATTCAGTGGACATTTCTAAAGGTTTCAAGAATGTCAGTAGCACGGCCCATTATACTCTTAGTTTAACCTGTTGACCAGTAAAGTCCAGTTGGCCGCGGGTTATGTTCCCAGAATAAAGAAGCTGCAGAAGTAAAGTCAATGTGTGTTTGTGTGTAATGAAATGTGACACTGCTGTCTGCTTTCTTAGAGCATTAGGAACATCGGTGTGGGGTGAGGAGAGGGAAAGATTGTGGCCTTCTGTCCTCAACCACTGATCGCATCCACATGTGAAGGGAATTGTGGCTGTTTAGAAACTCCATTGTCTCTGCACTAAACTCTTTCCAGGGGCTAAGCACACATTGCTGGAGCAAAATGAAACATTGGTCGGTGATAAAAATCTTCAAACATTTTGGAATAAGTGATTTCTACTCCACATATGCTTTAAAGTACAAATTCTCCATGAAAAGCACAAAGAATCTATTCTGTAACTAGATCCATTGTTGAATATTTTTTAGCAAAAGTCAAGCTAAAATGTGCAATACAAGGGATATTTTTTTTTTGCCCATTGGCTTCATTTTTGACCTTTGAGTTTTTATTGCTGTTCTATTCACAACCAAAATACTCTGAAAATGGTTGTTGCCAGACAGAGAGCAGTTCAAGCTGCAAGATGTGATTCAGCATGATTAAGCTCATCTGTCAAGTCTGACCTCCAGGAAACTTGAAATGTTACCGTTCCATTCTGTCAATTTCTCTGCAATACCATAAAATTGGTATTTCCATCTTGCTGAGCCTTGTAAAAAAACAAAAAGGGGGCACTCATACAGAATCTTGTATTCAATTTTACCGAATACACCACATGTACTAACTGCACTACCAATCTTCTCCACCCTTGGATTCCCCACAGCCTGTCAAGCTTAATTGATTCATTAAATTCTACTGGGCCACTGTGTTACCATGGCAACAAATGACTTCCAAGTTTAAACTTTAATCACCATCACCCCCGCACAGTGTCTTCTTGGCACGATGATAGGACATGTGTTCAATCGCTACGTGAGTTGACATGGATGGATCTTACTGAATAGATATTCTACAACTGAAGGAGGAAAGAACCTGAAAGAAGAGCATAACGATTTGTACAGCAATGCTTTAGTTCTTTTTAAACCAAGCCTTCAATAGAAGGCACAATCTGTCAACCTAATGAAGTCATATCATTAGTTAAGGTAAGTTGGAAGGTATCACGAAGTTGGATGTACTTCAAAGACTTTCAAGCATGAGAAAAATTGACATTTTGGATATATATATGGCTTTCTTTAAAGTAAATGAAAGGCTAATTTCAATGAGACAAATAAGCAAAGACTTTTTCTTTTTCTCCAGAATGATTGCAAATATTTGTTTACATTTGTTTCTTCATTAATATCATGTCTGCTTCAAATGACAATCTACGAACAGATCTAAAATGTGTTGCATGTGCTTCAAGTTTCTTCTTGGCCATAGTTGCAATGGTTACACCTTGTTGCCTCAGATCAAATTGAAATGATGGCGGGCATGTATGAGATGATGTCTCACTTGGGACAGGGCAGCCTCTGTACACTCTGTGCACTGACTGATCACATTACGATTAGTGAAAGCCTTTCTGTCAGGAGGATAGGTTAAGGCCCAGAGGAGAAGCAGCACAGGGTGAAACAGGCACCAAGTGATGGGAGCTGCCCTCAGGGGGGGGATCTGAAGAGATTTGATGTTATAGGCCGTAGCTGTACTGTATCCTTTCAAGCTGTGGTCTGCGAGGTTGAGGGTTCTGTGCATCCTTAGCTGTTCTTTGGGCTGGAGACTGTAGATTTTTAAAATCCTGTTACACTTCCAATTTGGGGGTGACGGCCATTGAACTAGAGGGAGGCTATAAACACTTTGAAGTAGAGAATGTGATTTTCACTTTCCACAATAGTGGACTTTTTATTTCTTATGCTACTGATACCATCAGTAGGTATTACAATGTCCAGTAAACTGTTCAGCTGCTCATTTTGTTTTTCTTGAATGATTTATTTGACATCATCCACACTCATTAAGAACTCAGAAACATTGGCACATTTAAAACCATACATCCAGGGCCCTAATATTTGACTTCTCGTTACCTGTTCTGGTGTTACCAAATCAGACCAACCTACTTCAGTTGATGGTTTCATAACCCCAGCCAATTGGTGTTAAATGTGCAGAAAGTAATCCCTTGATTATGGTTTTTCCTCAAGATTCTGCTGCCTGGGATATTCATTGAGGTTGCCACTCGAAATGTTTGCTCTTGAACTACAAGAGAACTTGTTCCATTCACAGTAAATAGCTCTACAAGTGACTGTCATGATGCCAATTGATTATCAAAATGTCCATCAAAGACCAGTGGAAACTAGAAATCCACCATTATAAGAATATGGTCACTTTGCTTTAATGTGTCATTTATTGTTCATCTCTTTAAAGGAATTAAAATGAAGTACTTTGAAAAGATGCAGTTTGCTGTGCTTTGGAAAAGTATTAATTCTCTGTAAACTTATTAAATGTTTTGGCATGTTTTACTTCAAATATCTCTTTTGTTTTCATACAAATAATCAGTAAAGCTGAACATGTAAGTATATTCAGAACTCGGACCTAAAACTTTGTAGGACTGAGTTTTGATGAAGTTACAGCTCCATGTCTTTCAGGCACATGTTCCTACCATCTTTGCGCATTTTTGACTTAATTTGGTCACTTTGCTGTCCCATTAGTATGCTTTGATCTAGACTACTCAATTGCCATGACTCCGCCTGTCAATCATTCTAGGGGGTTTGGAATAAATATTTATAAAAATAATTTTTCGGGGTTTGTCAGCAATTGGTGAATCAGCCGTAGTGCATGCCTCTTATCTGGAGGAACTGAACCTCCATAAATATTGCCGGGATTTATCATCGCCAACACACTGTGGTCATATGGAGATTTCAAGGAAAATAAGAGGAAATCATGGTCAAACGTTGTCTGTGGGGAACATGCAATCCCCAAAGCAATTACTGAGAGCGTTTAGAGAGTGGTCTGATATGATTGAGAATTTTCTTTCCCGTCGGTTTTACCTTAGTGTTGGCTCATAAGGCAAAAATGGCTAAAAAAAAATGTCTTGGGTAGTGCATGGAGTCCACTACCTCTGCTATCATTACACAGTTCATTTGTTCACTTCCGCATGGGGACAGAGCCGACGATATATCTTTTTCATGGCGGTTGGGAAGCAACGTTTAGATGCACATTACCGCCATCTGCTGGAATGGAGTGTAGATTGGGATGCTAAACATATCGGCGTCATGGCAATTATAGCTTCGTTTATGTAGATCTGCTGTTTTGCAGAAGAACGAAACTCCATCACAATTTCAAATCTTTTGCTGCAGGCTTTTTTTGTTGTTTTTTTTCAGCATTTTAATTCCGTCCAACACCCAGTCAATTTGAGCAGTTTATCTGTCCATGCTGAAGAACAAACATGCCCACGTAATGATGCTGCCTGTCTTGCTGAGGACAGGGTGCTCAGGGCATTGTTCATTGTTAGTTCCTCCCATACATATTATATTTATGATGACTCTTAATGACTAAAGTTTTCTAAAAAAAAAAAACAAACCAAACATTCCAGATATTTACTGATCAGCTGGATTATATTAGACAGAAGTAAACCATTTACAGATAAGTTAACATCTGAAAGTAATTTGTTGTGCTGGATTTTATTTATAAGTATACCACATCTTTCTGAAATTGTAAAATAAAAGTTCAATAGTTTGGAGATATATGATGACAACAATTTGGCCTATCTCAAGAGAGTCACTTTAAGAAAAAGTTGAGGCAGACTAAGTCATATTCAGTTTGGATATTGTTACAAATAAAAATACAAACTTGAAATTTTGTCCTGGCATTAACATTTAACTTCAGTTATTCATACGTTTTACAAAAAATTTAAAAATAAGGCCAGTGTGTTGGCATCATTCATTTGGCCTGAGCCAAATGTACAAATTAAAATCTACCCTGTAAATTGCGGCATGTAGGAAATAATTGTGTCACAGTAAGCTCTCAAAAAAACCCTCCTCTTTGGCCGCTGCAAAGAGATCTAACCTCTGTTCAACCTGAGATGAGATGATGCAGCCGGCGACATTGTCTGATGTGGCCCCTCCAGATTTCTGTCGTTTTGATCATCCTCTCCTCTCAGTGAGTTGCTGAAGCAGAATGACAGCCAGACATTTTAATGCCTCTGCCTGACGCAAACTACGTCTTTGAAGGCAGAAGAAGAGCACATACACATCTTTATGGCTTAAGAATCTGAGAGATCTTTCACAAACAAAAAGGGAGGACACAGATGAGGAATTATGGAGAGCAAGATACTGTGATGATAAATATGAAGGACAACAGGGAGGGCAGAGAAAAGAGAATCAATCTAACAGAGAGGGACAGCTGGGCTTTGATAAAGTCCTCACCAGTGACAAAAAGACACATTCAAGAAGTTAATCCAAAATACATGAAAGCAGTTACAGATTGGATAATTTGACCATAAATTTACTTGATATGGTACTCGCATATTCTAACAGCTATAAAATTTTAGAAAAAAAAAAAAGTTGCTCCTTTTGCTGTCTTCATATGGACTGTCACCAAGTTGATTGATTTTTTTTTTTTCATATGATCAAGCTTATTCCATCTTGTTTCAAATACATTCTTCTTGATCTGTGGTATAAAGACTTATGTTCTCTAAGGATCACATAAATGCTTACTTCCATAAAGTATAGAAAAGCCTTGAAATAAATCCATGGTTCTCAATCTATAGTGATTGGGGTGTTAGTTTTCTCAACGGAAATGGTGGTGCTCTTTTTGTCATCGCTACATACAAATAATACACGAAGTTCCGCAAAAATCTCAGTACTACACGTCATGATTTATATGCATTACACAAGAGAAAATGAACAGCTTAAGCTTTTCATATGTGCTCAATGAATATATTGGGACATAAATTATTTTTGCTGTAAAACCTGGCAAACTAAAGAAAATTAAAAGAACTGGGGGAAAAACAACACAAACCACTAAAACAACTAAAAACAAATGAAAAATGGGGGAGGGGGTGGAATCCATTCATACTTCCCAATGATATTTCAATAACTATACACATACCTGATGCTGAAGCAACATCTGAAGCTTGATTAAGTGATGCTACAGCAGGAGCTGGTAACAAACCCCATCTGTTGACGCCCACGCGTTCCTGAGCAGAAGACTGATCAGCCACAATCAGCCAAACACCTGTGCTTCAAGGTGCCTGGGAGGAACTTCTCAACAATAAAAAGCAGCACGATGCCACCTCCTGGAAACATGTTGTTATTACATTAAAACTGTAACGTCATGCGATGATATTTTAAATATAGTTGTTATGCAGCGCACATAGAAGTGAAAAGAATTAGGACACCCTATGTGTTTTTGTAGCACACTTGTGACACACTGAGTCCTTGTATATTTTTTAAAATACAGAGAAATTCAAAATCAAAACAGTCTTTTAATAATCTCCATTATGTAATGAAGATTGCAATTTCTACTGAGGAATAAATGAGGACACTCTACACTTAATCCCTCTAAGAATGGCTAAAATTACACATATGCACTGAGGTGCACATGATTAGGACATTTGAAAATCTGCCTTTTTCAAACCTCAGATATTAAGTTTGGTTTTGACTGAGATGTTCCCTCTCACTCTATGCTGTCCTCGCCCTGAGTTTTCGATTTCTTCAGCAGCTAGACAGCCAGACAACGACGCTCCAATGAACAAACTTCTTCTTTTTATATGTTTATTAAAGAGTGGCCTCTGACCACTGCCCTCGCTTTGGCCATCGTAAAGGACAAATCTTGTCTGCAACACAATACACTTAGAAAACAATCAACTCGATTACATGAACCGCATTCCACCATCTTGTCTCCCTTCTTTTCTCTGGCGTCACAAAACAATGCAAAAACATCCACCAGGGGGCGCTTCAGTGCGGTCTCCCACCTTGCTGGTTCAGCCCAAGTTACAAAGGCAGCACACACTCCTTGAAGTGAGAGTGAACATCATCTGAATCTGCATTCAGAAAAATTATTGCTGCAAGTTACAAGTCTCGTAAGTGATTCAACGAAGTCCAAGCAGAATTTAAGTTCAGCTATGAAAAATACATTACAAGGAGGAGGAGTCCAAGCAAATTCACACTGAAAGTAGACAAAACTATCTTAGGTGAGGAGCTGAACAAACTTATCTCAAGCAGGTCAAGACTAATAAATGGCAATAAGAAGCATCTCACTGATGTTATTCCAACAAATAGCATCAGTGCACTATGGACAACTATGAGGAAAAAAACAGACACAAACAAACAAACCGAAAAAATCAGGTCACAAGTGAATGCACAATAGAAAATAATTAGTTTTGTACTGATATTTAATATTTAGACATGGGGCAATAGCCATTTTTACAGCACATTTTGCATAATTTATCAATACCTCCTGTATACAATCACAAAACCATCACAGTAGAGTTATTTTTTTTTTCCTGTTTACTTACAAATGAAAAACCAGACAGGTTTTACAAGCAAAATCTTTGTACAGTCAGCATACATCGTCATTAATTTAAGCTTTTCTTCATTATTCCACCCCCTCTCTATGACATTTTTGCTTTATGTCTTTCTATACCTTCTTTCTCATTTAAGTTTTTCTGTAATAATATCTGGACACAAAAATAGTATGAACCACCAACAGAACATGCAACATCCAGTGAGCACATTTAAATTCTCCTGCGGCTAATTCGAGTTGTCACAATAAGACTTCTGTGTTAAGACTGTGTTAACCTTGTCGTGTTCTGTGTAAAGGGTTTGGTTAATCTGGGTCCCTATAGGCAGACAAAACATCTTTTTTTTACAGCCTATCCACTGCACACCGCTTAAGAGAAAATACATTTCCCCTTATTATGTCCACTAAAACACCTTTTACTCCCCAATCCCTGTCATAGATATATTTATATGTATGTATAAAAAAACTAAACTATATATTTACAATGCTAAAAACAGGGAGATGGCATCTTTGTTTAACTCTGTGTGTGAACATGTGGAATCAGTTATGAGTTACAGCAGGTGTTTGAGTGGGAACACATAAAATAAGAAACATGGATGAGACCACATGGCTCGCTGCACACAGGCACATAAATATAAAAAAAAAAAAAAAATACAGAACACAAGCAAACAGAAACTTACAGAGACCTTAAAACAACGACCATTTCAGGTATACTGTCCATTAATTACAATCTTTTACAGTCTTTTCTTTTGATAATTTTTGATATGCTGACTGTAAATTAAACTAACTAAAAGGTAGGTGCAGACAATAGGCAAGTTCTTTTTTTTTTTTACATGTCGATTTTTTTTTTTCTTTAGCTTCGAGGAATTTCTTGACGTAACATAATGTCTCTGAGTTTCAGGTCCTCCTGACGTTGTAAACAAGCTCTACATTGTGTAAAAAAAATTGTTTTCTGTACACTTGATATGTACTGTAAGCAAATGCAATTCAACTTAACATGACACTGTCTCACAGGCAATAAATAAGTAAACATCTGTACAGCATTACAAAAATCACAAGTTCAAAAGAAAATGAAACCAAATTAAAGCAAGTAACCCGTTGTGGAGGATGCAGCAGTGCAAATTAGGAATTGGTGACTTACTTCTGGCAAGTTAAGATGCAGTTCCTTCCCTCTTTTTACAGTGGATGTTGCATAGAAATTACTCAGGTGTTAGTTTTACTACTTCTTTTAGCTTATGATATTGGATGAACCAGTAGCACTACCTCTTAATCTCCACAAAGCATACCTTTCTCAAATATAATGGACATAGAGGACATTATAGATGATATTTTTGATTTTAACTAAAAAAAAAATGACAAACAGCACAGCATTATAGTGGTGAAGATGGCAGTAGTGCATTTACATGTATTATTGTACCCCACATCTGTTGTTATCTCATTTTACCACTTCTTTTATTTTGTCACAGTAAAGAAAATTGAGCAGGATGCCAACTTTTTACATTCTAAGCAGGGAAAAAAAGTGCAAAATGCCACAATAAGCGTGTGTTGTTAAGAATGCCGCCCATACAAACTGAAGCAAGGCTGATGACAGTGATTCAGAAACAACATTTGCTGCTCTACAGAATTCTCCTGTTTTTGTTTCTTTGTTACTCTTGGATGTTTTGGATAATGAAACATATCTAAATATTGCATGAAGGTAACATGGTTTAATACAAATTGCAATTTTCAAATATTGATTTCATTTACTGATTACTATCATACATGTAGATTTAAAAAGTGCCTTAAACTGTACCGGTCCAGCAGCATGAAATAGGCCAAAATATCGTAATCGGGGCGGACACAAACTTAAGTCACAATGTAATTAAATTCAGTAATAGATGGAAAAAAGTCACATTTATTTATTTGGAAAGGGCTCCAAAGTCATTTCTAATCTCCAGTGAACCACAATGAGAGCCGTTATCCACAACTGGACAAAACGGGGAAACTTTTCTAATGGCCATTCTAAATTTATTCCAATGACTTATCCAAGACAGAACCCAGAACAGCATCTTACAGCACTACAGGCCTCATGTGTTCATGATCCAACAACAATAAAATGGCAAAAATGGTATTCATGGAAGAATTCAGAGGCCGAAACCACTGGTGACCAAAAATAGCATGGAGGCCCTGCTAACATTTTCCAAAAAAACATCTTAATGGTCTCCAAGACAATTAGAAAAATATTCTGTAAAGTGACAAGACTAAACTGAAAATGTATGTGTAGATCCCTGCAGTTCAGTGTAAAATGACAGCATTTAAGAAAGAGAACGTCATACTTATTTTCATATATAATGACGGTAGACTCAAAGTTTGTCGCTACTTTGTTTGTGTAGTACTTTAATGACTTGTTTCTGGTTTAACCTATAATTCTGCTTTGCACCAAAAAATCTTGATAGAACCTATCTGACCAACAGTTTGTTACCTGAGCCTCCAGAACACAAAGAGCAAAACAATAGTCCAAAGTATACAAGCAGGACCACTTCTAAATGGAATGGGAAAAAAGAAGAAATATGGGGTGGCCTTGATGTGACATAACCTTAAATTTAGCTCATGTTTGCAAACCCTTCATAGTGGATTAACTTCAATAATTCTGCAAATATGAGTAGCTCAGAGTTTGTCAACAATGTTGTGACTTGCAATAGGTTTACATTTTCATGCAGCGCCAGGTTGGTTAGGCTAACCATTTTCACTTAAAAAAGTGAAATCATCATTTGTGACTTTTTTTTTAATTTCATGTTATATTTGTCTGATTTCAAAATAGCTTGACGTCTTGAAACATTCAAGACTGACAAAAACAGAAGAATTACATAAACAACAAATCCTTTTTCACAGCACTTGGATCTCACAAAGCAAAACAGGAAATCTATGGTCGACGTCTCACATTCTACGGCGACATCGCGGATAAATAAAACCTCTATGTCACAATCGTCAAGACATGATTGTCTGTGGTAAAGATATCTATTTATTGAAATATTTTAATCTCCAACTATGACACTTCACTATTTACAGAGTGAGCCTTAAAGGTGTTTTTTTTTTTTGTGGCAAAACATGTGGTGCTGCATGCCAAATAGACTCATGCGCACAATATACTGTGCAATATATAGTATCCAATCTGGTATATATTTATATTAACTCTTTACCAAACAAAATTCAGCTATATGATAAAAGAAAAGAGGAAAAGTACAATTATTCATTAAACCTAAAGAAAATCTAAAACATGCTTGGTTTTCTTCTTCCTTGATCTGGAATGCTAAGTAGGTAGTGTGTTTTGGAAAATATGCTTCCAACCAAACATGGATTTTTAAAACATCTGATAAATAACTGAGACAAACAATAGAATTTTATGCTAACGTAATAAAAAAATAAATAGTACTTTTCTGTGGCAGAATCTTCTTTGTCTCATTTTTAAAAGGCTTTGAAATTCAATGCAATTCTGAAAAAAAGAAATAAGTGCCGATGAAAAGACTCATCACTGGATAAAGCATCTGAATAAATTAAAATCTACAAATGTGTCAATTCCCTGTTTTCCCCTGTATCTTTAGAGCTAAGGGTCCTCCTGGGTGGAAATGATTTTGTGCAAAGTAATTGTGTGCATGTGTGTGTTTGTGGATTAGTATGTGTAATACCTGGTTGATCTTGACCTCTGCTGAGCCACATGACCTGCTGTTTCATATCTTTTCCCTTGGAAAAAACTACGGTGTATTCTGCGCCCTGTAAACGTGTTAATTTTCATGTAAACGTGAATCCAAGGTCCCTCTGCTGAGAGCATCCTCCGAAACAAGTCCCAAACAAAGGTTGGAGATGGAGTGATTTGGTCTCCTTTTGTTCCAGAGCCACCATTCATCCACACAGCCAAACGGGACCAGTCTTGTATATGTTCAGTTTAGTTCCCTCTGATTTCACAAACCCATCATCTTTTCAGTTTTTTGCTTTAAAGCCCTCAGTGTGTCCCTATGAGTGGATCTGGGCCGTGCTAGCGAGAAGCTTGTGCCAGCCCACAACTCGTTTGCGTAAGTCGATTTTGTCCAGCCACACGTAAGCTTCTCCGATGAGCGTCTTCTTTATGAACTTGCCTCCATTGGACACAAGAAAGAGCTTGTAAAAGAAGAAGGAAATTAATACATCTCACTTTTTGAAGTACAACATGTACCTCACTAGCTCTGCAAGAGTATATTTTTAGACTCTTGCAATGTCTTTTCCCCATTTCCCCATTTTTCTACATAAAAACCTGGAACTTCAGTGTATTTGATTCTTTTTTTGTGATAGACCAGCAAAGAAGTAGCAAATTTCTGTGAATTGGAGGAGAAAGGACAACAAATCCAGTTTGCGGTTTGTAAAATTCTGCGAAACAGACACAACTAAAATGCAGTTTGCTTTCACAATTATTAACTATTCGGCATTCAGAACAAACAATGTCCTGAACACTCTTGCAAGGCATATTGCTATCAAAAATCTGAACATTTATTATCAGATTGACAATATTCTTAAATCCGGTATTCAGGTCTTGGTTACGTAAGCATCAAAGTGAGCTACCTGTAGGGAGTGTCCTGTTGGGTTCATGCAGAAGCGGAAAGTTTCATTGAAGGACGGCTCGCGGTCATGACGACACACTCTGGTCTTCTTCTTGATGATCCTTTTCTGGGTGGCAATGTTCACCACATAGAGCTTCACATAAAGGTCTGTAGAGACCGACAGACATTGTTGTAAAAACCACAATTCAATGGCCTTGCTCTTCTCAAAAGAAGTGACAGAACAGAACTGTACATAAACAAGTCCAGTGCACAAGATTCAGAGACTGTCAGACACAGAAGACATAAAGGTTTCAGTATGTACAACTTCTAATTAAGCAAAGGCTGTAATTACTTCAAAGAAGTTGCAAGGCAGGTCAAAGTCCTTTTCAGAAACTTGTAAAATAACCTCAAGCAAATTTACTGCCAGGACTCAAAGGACTAACTTAATTGGCAACAGATATCTCTACACTTAGCTGTCACCACAATAAAGAGGTAATGGTGTGAGTCACTTAGCAACTGCTTGCACCAGTTCACCTTTACTCTCAAAGGAAAGAGGGCTGCCAATCTGCAGATCCCATCTGGAAGCAAATGCAAATTGAAGAAATGACAACCAGCTTGAGCATCAGAACCCACAGCCAATATGGCAAAATAAGCCACTGTGAGTGACAATCTGTGCAAAGAAACCGAGAAAAATCAAAATGTGCAAAACAGAACAGTTTGATCCTCTGTTTATAGATGTCAGACTGTCACTATAACATTGCATGTAACATTTACTATGCGTAATAATAAAAATAAACTATATTGTGTTTTAAACATATGAAACATCTTTTAAAATTTTTTTACTGTATTGCTTTTAGAGTGTTCTAAATCTCTTTAAATATTTTTTCTTAACGTATTTAGTTCAATTTTGTGTGATGGCAGATCTGATAATGAGGCAGAAATACTCGTTCCATATCTAATATGTGCTGTTCTTATAAGAGGATGATGTATAACCCTATAGGGGGGCTAATTTGTTTTGTGGTTGGTTTTATGTGAGCAATTATCTAAAGTAAAGGTACACTAAACATGAGGGTAGGCTGATAAGAATATTGCAGCAACAGCTGCTGTGCCTCAGTAAAATAGAAAAGGATTTAAGTGGCCAAGCAGATTGTTTGCGTGGGTTTTCTGACTTTCAGGTATGTTTGAAGACCTACATGACCACGTGACGCTGCTCAGACTGTTTTGATTACCAGGCAAGTGGTCTGGAGTCTTAAACTTATAGGTGATGTTGCGACACTGAAGAATCTCCAGGACCAGATGCTCCCCCTCTGTCCTCATCTCTCTCTTCAGAGCGATCTTGATCTCCCCCATCACCTGAGTCTTTCCTAAACACAAACAAATAAAGTGATCATACATAAAGTGGGGGTTCTTAGCTGATACACTACGCAGTCTGATCTTTTCTCTGCATTCCTCTGCCGCCCTCTTGTGGAATGAAATATTAATAGCGGGAAGCGTGTACAAAAAAAAACAACATCTTTGTTTATATATTTAAAGTGACATATAAGTCGATGTCACACAGGCAAATAACAAATGTTGTCTGCCTACTTTGTCTCCTTAAGTACTGAACTCATTTACATGGAATATAATTAAAAAAGAAGAACTTTTTTTCCCCCTTAATAAATGAAATCATTTGAAAACTGCCTTTTGTATTTACTCAAGTTATCTTTATCCAGTGCGGACATTTTTTGATCTGAAACACTTATGTGCGACTAAAAGCAAAAATAAAAATAAATTTATAAGGGGGCAAACACTTTTAAAGAGCCCATGTTTGTTAATGAGATGTTATGTAAGTGAGCATGTGTTCTCAGTGCAAAACAAAATGTAGATGGTTAAGAAGGATCACAAATTTGTGATCACTTTCTTTAAAAAGGTTGACAAAAAGAAAAATTGAATTAACTGTGTAGAAACTGTCAGATGCAGTACATTGTATTTAGTACATTTATTGCTAACAAAGCAACACATAGCCTTATACAACCTTCACCATCACTGTGTCCCATTGATGATTTCGTCACATCTGTGCCATTTGGGATCTTCCCACTAAACGCAAGAAAAGAAGAAAAGGAAAACAAATGCTTTATTTGTGCACTTATGTTTATTAATGGTTTGAAAACCAGTATATTATAATCAAAACCTTAAACAAGATAGTTACACATTTCAATCAAACAAAGGTCAAGATTTTGACTTGGCCTTTTCTGAAGAGCTGACTTCTTTCCACCCTTGGCATTCTTTTGTAGAAATGAATGTGTGTTTTATTGTTGCCTCTTGATTTGTGACCTACTTTTAGTAGAGATTGAGCTTAATGACAAAGGTGCTGACATTTTCCTTTAAACATGACGTGTCTTTCTGAATTCATTGACTACATGTCGCAAAGCCATCATCTCCGAGGCAAACTTAAACAAGGCCAAAACTGTGGTGACTGAACTTTCACCTTTAGAATAAACTGGATTTAAAATTATTCTTGTTACTTTTTAAAACTCCAGAAGTTGATATTAGTTTGTCTAGTAGTGTTTAAGTTTGTTGATATTGACATTTTTGTGTCAATATCGCTATATTGATATTAATACAAAAATCTGACTTGTAATTACATTTAAAACAGAAGAGTTACTACAAGTCAAGCTCAAATAATTGAATATATGGATGGTTATAATCATAAATCTCTACCATTATTTACTTATTTTGATTTTGATGCTCAGACAATAAGCACGTAATTTATTTAGAAGTGCTTATCCAGCAGAATATTGTTGCCTCTTACTATTCTGAGTCTAAGAAAGTAAAATTAGTTGGTTCAATAGCGAAGATGTCGTCTTCGTTAGTTAACATCTTGGTGTACTTTGATATCACTAATCGTTTGATGCCCAGTAGGAGCGCATTTTAGTTGAAGTCTTTTCTGACATGTACAAAGAGACTGAGCCTACTTACAATCGAGGGACCTGGAAGATTGCACTGTCCACTTCATTTGTCTCTCCTTCTTCATCCAAAAGGCTATAAGCACTACCGCTCAGGCCACTGTCCAACGAGGCCGCAGTAACTGGAGCATCGCTTGATCTGTAGCTTGACCGAGCTGTGCATAGACACAAGAACACCCATCACCACAGAAAGAAAGGCAAAAACCGCATCTTAGCTCTGTCCAAAATAAATGTAAGAGCTAAGAAGCATCGATTGACACCTGCAGCACTGTAAATCTGTCAAAATGAACAACCGGTTATGCTGTGGACAAAGTGTATTTAAGGAATAGTGAACTGCACACAAACATTAAGGAGAGGCAAGAAGCATGTGGACACACATTTATTTAAAGTCTCTCTCAGCAAAAAGACAAAACAGTGATAGCTTAAAAAGAAAAAATACCACATATAGGATGATGCAGACCGCACAAGAGGCACAAAGGTACTACTTTCATTGTTAATCGTCTATATGAAATACTGAATGTGTGCACAACCTAACCATGGGAGATATTACTGGCATGTAGCGCAGTGGAAAACAATTTGTCCCCTTACAGATTTTTCTGTTCTGGCTTTTCTGTCACAAAATGAATCCAGATTATCCTACAAACTCTAATATCAAACAAAGATATCCAGAGTAAATACAAGAAGCAATTCTGATTTAATTTATTAAAAGTTAAAAAGCTATCCAATCCAACCTAGCTGCATGTATACAACCAGATCTGACTACTACCAGACTGAGAGGTGGTGGTAGTTTTGTGGCCTGTGGCTGCTTTGTTGCTTTAGGAACTGTACAGCTTGCTGTAAATGACAGAACCATGAATACTGTACTCTGTCAAAAAGAAAAAAAATCCTGATGGAGAATATCCAGCCATCAGTTTGTACTTAACAAACAGTTGTTAGATTAAGGTCCAAATCATTTTCACATACGGTCAGCTTACATCAGTTGTTTTTTTTCCTTCTTCAGAAGTGAAATTATCATTTGAAAACAGTTTTTTTTTTTAGTTTACTCAAAATATCTTTGTGTGAAAAACCAAAACTGAAAAAAATCTATGAGGGGGAAAAATACTTTTATTCAGCAATGCAAATTTTACTTTTGGACTTGGCATGGTTTACAGTACTTTTAAATGTACCCTTTTGATTAATACGGTTTACATGTTTACTATTTTATTGTTTTATGTCTTAGACTTTTGCTCTCAAACAGGCGGTATCAGTAAAAGTGGTGCAGAAAAGGATCCATGTCAGCATTGCTTTCTTTCAGGCCACTTGATGCATTATCACTGACTGATTGCAGACTTCAATAAGACCATGTGGTTTCATTTAAGGATATCACAATTTGAGACCTTTTGTTTTTTTTTCTTAAGTGAGTGAAAATTGTGGGTGACCAAGATGGAAGCGTGTCTTGCTGTATGAATCTGGTGATGTGGCTGAATGCAACTTTCTTTCTGCCTTCCTGTCTCACTCTACCTTGTAAGACTCCCCCTCTTTTTTCTGCAGGTGTGCGTTAGTAGTACTGCATCCTCTCTTTCTTTCACTCTCTCTTTCTCTCCTTGCTCCTTCATTGCTTCAGTCACACGACAGAGGAGGGGAGACTCTTGGGGCAAACTCTCACCTCCGATGCTCTGCGGCCTCTCCTCTGACACAGCTTTCCTGAGGCTCAGGAGTCTGCCGTCTGCTCTGCTCCCTTTGGCCGACAGGGTCGATGGCAGGGCAGGCAGCCAGTCAGACTGGGGTCTCTGAATGGTGAGCACACCAACTACGCTGTGTCTCTGGTGCCTTAGCGAGAGCTGGCTCCTTTGGTCTGGATGTGTTTGTGTTTTGCAGGGTCAACAGCAGGAAACAAAAGGTCACGGCATCGCAGTTCAAGATGTGAGAAGGGAGGAGCAAGATGGAGATTCAGAGTGCAGTTCATCTTCACCATGGTAATCAGCTTGACTGAGAATCACATGCAGCCACAGTGCGCAGTGCACATTCACCCTTCGCCGCGTGTCTCGAATGAGAGGGGTGCACAGCATCAGCCCGGAGTGCATTGTGGGTCCAGAAAGGGGGTGGCGTACAAACATGCACAACCAACTCAGTGAAGGAGCTTTAAAAAAGCTGGTTGTTGTTAGATTTTAAGAAAGTAATTAAAAAATGCTAAAAAGGAGAGAACAAAAAATCAAAATGCCAAAATCTATTACCTGGGATTGCTTTTTTTGCAATAAAAGTTAGATAAATATTAAATAATCATGATCAATGATAAAATTTTGTCCCTTACGAAGAAATTTGCTGGGGAATTTATTGGTTTTGAGAAATTTGAGAGTGGAATTGAGTAGGGGTATGCAGCTTTATCACAGTTGAACTTTTACTAATTTTACATCAATTCATTTTGAATGAAGAAAAAGTTATTCTAAGTTTTTATATTAATGGCCTCGTCTTACGCCTTTCCTTTTGGGTTTACTGAAAGGCGGTTAGACCTGTTAGAGAAAATGTTCCAGTGTAAACGTGGGGTGCTCATTCTAAACACATGTAAATACATACAGGAGATAGGATGGCACACTGGAAACAACAGAAGAGGACCAGAATGCCTAAAATCTCAGGAGGACTAAGAGTAAGATAAAAAAGGAATGTAAAGGAACGGAAAAGAAATGCCAAATAAAAAGGAGGAAGAGATGAGTGTGAGGAGGCCATGCTGCGTGGGCTCTATTTGCGTCTTGGTTTACTTGGTGGAAGGCGTTGTGGCGGCGGCTGCTGCTGTAACTGCTGTTGGGCTTCGCCCCGTGCTATCACAGCAGATCCGCTGCCTCCAGTGCTGCTGTCCTGATGTTGCTGCCTCGCAGCGCTTTTGCTGGAGCGTGAAGCGCCATGTGAGCGAGAGTGCTGGCTGTGTCCGTGGCTGGGGCTTTGGCTCTGGCCCTCGGATGAGGAAGGCTTCGATGTGCCAGGACTACTGTTGGATTTCTCGATAGTGGTCACCTGTGTGTCTAAAACAACCAGATTCACCAAATTACTCAAAAAACTACTCTTTGATTGACAGAACTGAAGAGGCTGTGGCCTGCTCAATAGCACCTGCACCGAGCCTAGGACCCTCTGGAGCATTCTTAGTAAATTTACTTTGTTGTTATTTTTGCAAAAGTAGGGAGGCATTCAAAGCCTTCCACAGCCACGTTGCTCTCTGCGGCAGAGGAAAGATAGCGGGAAGCTAAGGCTAGGCCTCTGAGCTGGGTGACATTATGGCAACCAAGAAAACAGACCATGGCAAAGTAAAAAAGCATGAAGCTTAAGCTACAAGTGAGTGCATAATGAGCAGCAAAGAATACAGGTAGTGAAAACAGATAAACAAGAACAGAGGTTGACACAGTAGGAGAGAAACATGGCAAAAAGAGAGAGGAGACAGGAAAAGGAATCACAGGGAAAAGGAATACCCAGTACAGAGAGGAGGAGAGCAGGAGTAGCAGGGGACCAGCAGGGTACGGACAGTTGTTTGGGACTGACAGGTTAGGCAGGTTAAATTCATCATGTCCTACCCTTGGCTGGATCTGGAAAGATCCCATGGCTTCGACTCTTGGTGACAGATGATTTGGGGGAATCCTGACTATCATGAGTGGGGCCGGAGACTTTAGGGGACGAGTGCTGAGAGGAGGGTTTGGAGGAACCATGACGACCCTGGCCTGAGTGGGAACGTCTATGGGGGTCGCTTTCGCTTTGCTCCTTAAGGGGGAGCCATCGAGGAATGTTGTCCAGCTGGGCTGTGTTGGACAGGTCGATAAGAACCTGGGGACAAACAAACCATGTTAGCAAATGCACAAATGACTTACAGATTGAGTAAGTTATTTGTATTTTCATAAAAAAAAAAATATATATATATATATATATATATTGAAGGCAACATTTACCTCTCCTAAGAAATCGTTAGAGGAACCTTTGTCATAGTCCCAAACACTCACTTCCAGAGTCTTCTTCCTCAGCTGAAACACATACAGTTAAAAGTATGACAAGCACTGTTGTGCTACAGTCAGTGATCCTGGCAGAGCAAACCAGAACAGAAAACTGATGCAGGTCTAGGGTGAGGAAAAAAGCAGTTAACACCTCTGCAGACCCCACACACCCTGATCCAAACTGTTTAAACTTTTACTTTCAGCTTGGTGTTAAAGAGTGCTATTTGAGTTGACGGAAAGATGCATAGAGCTAATACTTTGCCAAACAATTGTAGATATAATTTGACCCAGAAGCTTGTGTTAGCACTGCTGTAAGGCATGTGAGGTTAAATATGAAATAATCAAAAGATGTACAAAACTTACCGTTGATAATGTAGTATAAAATTAGAATGTGGGTCAAAGTAAGAGCTACCAGTGGTGAACACATTGCTGTGTCCTGACCCAAATCCACAATGAAATGCAAAAGACCGGAAGTGTTTCATGCATTCCAAAAATATTTCAGTACCTGCTCCAGGTGGATGTTTTTATAGATGACGGTCTGGTTCCACTCAGGATTGAGGCTTTTGCCTGCATGTTTGGATTTTCTCTTGTTTTCAGCACTGTGGGAAAACATCACAAAATGTGCACTTTGTCATCACTTAGGCGAACATACAAGTACACGAACCAACGCACTGTGACAAGGGCAAGTAGTTGGGTTAAAAGAGGGCACAATGTGAAAGTATAGAAGGAAGGCAATGAAAGTGATGAACACTGTTTTGGATGATTAATAATGCAAAGACCTACGTGCATGAAAAGAAAGGACTGATGTCAGGGCGTGCTGCAAAAAAGTCCATTTTGTGGTCCATTAAGTCATTTAGTCTCACAAAATTTGTTTATGTGGGTCATTTGGAAAATATCTTCAAAGACGTCGATTTAGTATTTGCAGAAAACCCGAAAGTCATGAAGTAGATCAAAACATGACTCTGAGAGGGAATAAATATTTAACCCCTTATAGAAGAGAACACAAACTGAATAAATGACTTTTTCACATGGATGTTTTTTGCAGAGAGCAGGGTTTGATTTAGGATTGTTGGGTATGAGATTTTAGTAGGTTTGGAAAAGACAAGAGCAATTCACTCTATGCAAAGTCACAAGTGTGTAGCTAATGTGACAGGGTGTTAAGGGTGCAGTATGGGACTAAAGATTAATGTGGGGAGTTATAAGCAGATTTTTAAAGCCCTACATGGGTAAGCTAAAATGGTTAGAGCTAAAACCTTGAGTTTCAAATTTTAATGGTCAAATACAACAAGCAATCTATCAGGAGAAGACAAAGGCACTGGGAACTATTTGGTAAGTTGGGCTAGGTTAAAGGTGGTAATTTTATTGCCAAGATGTCAAGATATTAGTAAAGTTAACAATACCAAAACATAAAATGAAGGAAAGAATGAAAGGAGTTACTAGACACTGAACTGATCAACCACGATCCTACTAAGTTAGCTGCCAAACTGACAGCCATGTTTTCTTTTTTTTTCTTTACTAAAACACAACTAGAGTGGGCAAGTCACATACCTGGCATTCTGGACAACCATGACCTGACTGAGGGGTCCAGCATGCATTAAATGTAGAAAACAACATACAGAAACAATAGTCAGAGGGAGGGTGGAGGTTCAGAGCGTCTCAGTGGACTGTGAGGGCTTCAGGGAAGAGGAGCTTAGAATAGATTTGGACTTACTAAAAATGTTATTTGTTGTTATAATGTTTCACTGATAGTGGGTTTAGTGCACCAGTATTGAGCAGCAGACTCCATTTTCAAATTTGAAAACTATGTAGTGACTAATCAAACTCCAACTTCTTATAAAACTTAACTGAGTTGACATGACAGTCAAATAGATGAAAAGTGATTTTGTTACATTTAGAACTATTTTCTCATCTTTGTTACTACACAAAGCTATGGTTGATGAGGCTACCTGCTGTATCACTCCACCTTCTCCAGGTGAGATCATTTCCAAACAACTATCAAACCTCAAAAACCACCGGAATGTATCATCTTTAAATGTCGTTGAAAAAGACTACTGCCACAGAAACGAATGATTTACTAAACTTTTAGCGGACTGATGCACTACAGCTGGACAGGTGAATTGATACAGCCAAATATCAAAATTTTCTCTTCAGTTGTTTAAATTACTAAAATTGGCTAAAACTGAGTCAACCGTGTGGATTAGCTGTTAGTTTTCTGCCATTTTAATGATTTCATCACTAGTGTAGAAACTCACTGCACCATGACATCCCTGCAGCACAGCTAAGAGGTTTACTACAGATCATAACATCATAGAACTTTACCTAAAAAAAAAAATCAAAACTATTAATTTTACACCTTTTAACTTATGTTGCGAAATCACTTAAAACTGCTTTTGGTCTTTATGCAGCCAAGATGCTTGTTGATGCATATTTTACACTTACCTAGGACTGTATTGATATTCTGCAGCCATTTAGTGCTTAGAGTGTAAAGGACATCTGGTAGTATTAGCTATTTTGGGAGGGGCATAGTTTTACTTTATAACAACTCAATGATCATGACCTTATGGCAGATTGGTTTTCACATGAAATACTTTTTTGAAGGGGCCCACATATTTTGAACCCCCCTCAAAAAGACGTAGGTCGGCACCCTAAAGAAAAGAAATTTAGTACCAACTTTCACCAAATCAAACAATATGTTTTTCCTCTTTTTCTGGTTGCTGTGCCTTAAGCGATTGTTCTCAACAACCTTAATTTGGTTGTCAGGAGATCTGTGATGGAACTAGAGAGTCTGTGTGGGGATTACAGTTTGTGCCAATAGCTGTGGAAAGTCATGTATAGCTCAAAAGCATATACATGAGAATGTGCACAAGGGTTTATGTCTCAGCCTAACAGTTTGCCTCAGTACTACCAACTTCAACATCCTTACCCTTGCTCCCTCTACAATTACACAATCGTCTCTGCATCTGGACATATGTGAAGCTGAAATCTTGGAGACTGTTGGCCAAATGCATGGAGCCGCACATTATTATATTTATCATAAATGATCAGTGAAAAAAAAAAAAAAAACAACCCACAGAATTCGACAGAAGGTCTCATCTCAGGCAGAAGAGAAGGTGAAAGAGTAAATTGCATTATAATGCTATCACAGTGAGAGGGGAGCCCTGGACTTATTGAGGGAGTGTGGATCAAATTGCAGGCAAATATGAACACTATTGATTTTGTCTACATTTATACCTGCAGTATCACATCCATCAACAGCTTGAACACGTCAGCGTTAAGCCTCATATTATTCACGTAATGCTTGTTTAGCAGTGATTAGAAGCTAATATTCTCCGTAAAAAAAAAAAAAAAAAAAGGAGATGACGTGAAGCCTAGTTTACCTAAAAGCTAGTTGGCTCAAAGTGTCATAGTGATGTGAAGTTGATATCAAATAAAGACCATGTGCTGCACATCAAAAGATGCAATGGTAAGACAAAAAAAAAAATCAATCTTAAATCGATTTTAAATGAATGAAAATTCAGTTTTGTTTTCAACAAAGTGGCTGTGTGTGCAGCACTGATGGGAAAATATCAGATGGAACAAAACATCATTTCAGTCTGGCTCTAATTCTGAATAAAACGTGATTTTTTTTTTTTTCCTAACATTTTTACACCAGCAATGTTCTTAGATGATAACTTGCAGTCATAACCAACTTTGCTCCATTTCAGAACCAGTTACGGCGTGCCTCAAAGTTTGCACTCCCCTGACTCACCCTCTCCCTGGTAGGAGATACACTTTTACAAATGGATCCGAGTAGCCGTTGTTGTCGCGCGGTGCGAGGTTTCTGGCCTGCAGGACGTGAACTATCAAGTTGCCAAGCTGCTTGTCGTAGTGGATTTGAAGCTGTAAAAGGAAAAGGCAGTTGAAAAGAAAAGACAATATCCCATGAATGGCATGAATTACCTTTATGTCGCCTTGGATTTAGAATACTTCAGAGACACTTAAAGTCAGAAACGCATTTTGTAAATAGCAGAGATTTATTTTACAGACCTGTATCTCTCCAGAGATGGGGTGGGACTGGGTCTTGGATCCTTCTGTGGTCTATAAAGGAAGAGCATAAGATGCTAAGACTGTGATAGATACAAGTGTGTAGGTGGGGAGTTTACTGGTGGGTGGTCCTGAGGTACATAAAGTACAGCACTCTGCTGTATTTGTTGCAATGCTTGGAGGCACAATTGGGAGATTATTTGCTGTAAGGGCCTTAAGTTTATATCTATTCATTTTTCTGTCTTTTAGGCAATGTGCACATACATCACAACAATTCGTTTTTTCAGCTTATGTATAAAATGGGTAGTAAATAAATGATTTGTGATTCTTTTATCCATCTTATTTCCTTTAAAGTTTATTTATGCATACTTTATGTCTTTACAGTATGAGCATTTAAAAATCAAAGTCAAATTCCTTGTTTCAGATTACAATTTTGATTGACTACAGTTTTACTTCCTTTTGAACCTTTTTCCCATTTTGTCACATTACAGCCACACATGTAACATTTTTAGGAAGATTTTGTGACAGAACAAGCAAAGTTGTGCAGCAATTTCTGTGTTTAGATGTAAATTTCTGAAACAATTTGTAGTTTTGTGCAAAAAAAATAAAATAAAATAAAAATGGTTAGACCACTTTGAAAGCCCAATTATGTTGGACTACTTTTGAACAGGACTCTTCCGATGCCTGTGTATGAAACCTCAGTTTCAGACAGAACAATGTCTGAAATCCCTTCCCTTTGACTTGCCTTGCTGGCGTGGCGCTTCTTGCTGACGGAGGGGGATCCAGGCTGACCCGGACTGGACGTCGCAGACAATGGAGCAGCCAGGCTCGAGGTTGATGCAGTCATGGGACCCTGCTGCTGTGACACTTTCTGCAGCTCAGCAGCTAGCTGTTTGGGATCAACGCCTGGAGATCTGGGAGGTTTTTCCCCTACAAGTAAAAAAAACAAACAAACAAAAAAAAACGAACATCTTACAAACACAATCATAACATATCTTGGTGTCCTCATTGTAGGAGCGATATTGATGAGATCATAAATGTACTCTCTAAGAACTCTTTGGTGATTCAAACCTATTAACGCAACACAGAAAATGTGCGTGTAATTGTCCATTTCAGTGTGTATTAAAGTTTGACCCCTTTTGTTTTCCTAAATATATGTTACGGAGCAACACTTTCATTATGCTTTCCAACAGAATATGCACTGTAAATCTGACTGACTACCAATGAAAGAGAACACAACTATTGTAGATGAGCTAAACATTTGATAAAACTGTCAAAGAGACTGCATTGAAGGGAAACCTCAAATGAGGATCAAAATTAAGAAAACACATTACATCACCTTTGCTGGGCTCCTGCAAATCAAGATGCTGGGAATCTTCAGACTCAGCCAACATGTTAAGATCACTGAAAAGAAGAGACTTCATTTTAGCTTCGAAAATCATATATGATGAGAGATAAAGTAAAAAATTAAAACCTATAAGATAAAAAATACATTAAGTTTAACAAAAGGATTCACAATGACCTCTAGAGTTACAAATACGGAATCGCTAAGTTGTTTACAGCAATAAAACACATAAAATGATGGGCACAAAGGGAAAAAATGATCCAAAAGACAATTAACAGGATATGTAAAAAAAACTAACAACATCAGTAAAAGAGTAGAAGATGTGATACTTACAGTCTGACACATAGTTCTGCTTCGTTACACAGCTGTCCAACCAATCCTTGCACTTCCTCGTAAGTTTTTCCCGTCAGTAGAACACCGTTCCACTCTAAGACTTGCATTCCTGTGAATAGAAAGGGCATGAGCACACCAACAACAATGCTGTATTTACAATGTTTTTACTTGTTTTATATGGTCAAGATTAAAGCAGGCCACTACAAACCACAACAAAGGAAATTAAACCCTGAATGGGTCTATTTAACTGATAGAACCCAGGTTTCTTTCCATTTATGATCTAAGGTGAGTTTTTACAGGATATTTAAAGTACGGAAGTAGAGAGTTAATCTAGAGATGGTCTTCAGACATTATGTCCTCAGATGTTAGTCAACAGAGCAAAGCCACAGCAATCTCCCATTCTGCACACTTACATGGACACGACTTACATGGATTGAAGCAGCTCATCAGTAGCGTCTTGGGTTTGCGACGATACTCGCGGGCTGAATGAGCGTGAGTGACAGAGAAGCTACACTGTAGTTTCAAATTGTCACTTTTTAAAGATGTCAAATTTCAGCGACCAGCTGAACTGATCAGGCACACAGAGTCATACGTGCAAACGCTCACACTTCTCCATGACACTGAGCTTCCAACATTTCTCCATACACCAAACCAACACAGTGAATCGGAACCAAATGCTTTGCAACCATTATGCTCAGTGTTAATATTGGTCTGATAACTTGTGGAAAAATCTATTCTTATTTAGTGCCTGCTATAGCAATGGTTGGAGACCAATGTAATATTTAATGTATAATTGTTCACCTCTAAACAGGTAATTTAACCGTTAGATGTGTTTTGTACATCAACATAATCTCTAAAAATAGCATAGATACATGAAAACTACCCAAAGGGCACAATGCCATACTGATGTTCACGACTCCAACATTTTTCTGATACAGCTCACAGTTTTCAAACTGCACACATTTGTTTGGACCTTTGAACATTTGTTCTAGGTGATTTCGCTCATCTCTGAAAGAAGAAAATAAGGTCCTGTGTCCTCCCCCTCCTACCTGCTACAAAGGAAATGTGGGAATGACCATGACAACGACTATAAAAGATGAGCTCCCGCCTGACGTAAGAAAATATTAGCTTGAATTCTCAGAGGAAAGCTCAAATATACTCTTTAAAATAAGTGTCCTTCTATGTATGTGAAATAAAAGGTTTCAAAAATCTGACAGGCTGTGGCCAGCAAACTCCAATGGATTCACATGGATTTCAAAAGAATGATTGGATAATGACTCTCTTCAATTTTCTTTTACATATTTTCAATGGCACTGTAAGTCAGGATATCGCTGGGTTTGATTCAGACACTTTGAGACACGAGCCTTCACTCAGGGCTCATCTTGACCGAGCAGCACACAACTCAGGAGACATCCACCGTTCTAATGCAGTGATGAGGCACATCTCGGGGTGGCTTTGCCTGATTTGTACTGGCAGACTGTCATCCCCAGCAGAGGGGAGATTTCTGGTCAGCTACAATGCCCTTGCACATCCTTATTTTATCTTGAGGTGCAAGTCTCCCCACTTATTAAACCATCTTATTCACATGCCTATTTGTCATTGCAAAGTGTTTTTCTTTTTTTTTTTTTTTTTTTTTTCACGAGGGTTGGCTTTTGTTGTGCAATACTTGATTAAATCAAATATTGTCTCTTGAAATGGTTCAAGTCTTTTCTCATCCCTAATGCTTAAGTAACACATATTTAATGGGAAATGTGATGGGTAGTAAATGAGTGTAGCACCAGTAACTTTGTAGAAAAAGGTTATTCTGTGGTGGGAAAAAAAATCTAAATTAAACTGAATATCCTTAAAAATTGGACAAAATGTAGAAAGAAAATTGCTTTTTGCACATCTTGACCAAAAGTGCAAAAAGTGTATAATTATTTTGAGAAACTTATGAACACATTTACACATACAGCATACAGTCAGTTACACTTTAGCTTCTGTGGTAGCAGATATGGTGACTTCTATGTCATACAGTATTTGCAGTTCTGAACAACAATTTGTGTTTCAGTAATTTGGGGGATTTATCACTTCTTCCAAAACAAGCAGAACTAGACTTGTAATTAGAAATGCATTTTCAAAAACCCTCAATGTTAGAAAACCTGTTTAGCTATTTATTTTATTTAATACCAAACTAAAAGAAAAGGAATTCAGGGGAAGGTTTTACCTTCAAGAATTTTTCCTGTTTGTTCTGCAGGTCCACCGGACAGGACTTTGGCAACATAAGCTCCAATGTCTCCGTTCCCACCTGGAACCTCCTTTCCTCCAACTACACGGATACCCAAACCATTTCCTGTTCAGGAAAAAACATAAAAATTGATATTGATATTATGGACATATTTGAGTTATTTTCAATAGGAAAGTAATGCATGAAAATTGATTAAAAATAATTTGGAATCACAGTATGCATTCAAATTTAAAAAAGAATGGGTTTTCCATAAAAACAAACAAACAAAGAAAAAACTTGTGAAATGGCATAACTGGGGTCCTGACCTAAACTCGAGAAAAAAAAAAAAAAAACAAACAAAAAATTGCTATGATGTCACCTGAGGAGCTATTGAGTAAGAGTATCCCTACAGTCTGATAATTTAGAAAAATCTTTGCAATGTAGAGAAAGCAATTATTTCCAACTAAATATGGGGTGTCCTGAATGTAAAAAAAGCAAATCAAAACATTTAGCAAAGTATTAGTTGCAATGATGTGCGTTCTTACTTAGGTTGTTTTTCTTTTCAGTTGAATCAGAAAGCGAAAATATTACTTTGACAAAGGAAATGATTCATCATAGTCTAGTTACATTGCAGAAGCTTGCCGTTTTATCAGACAGATGTGTGTGAACTTTTGAGATCTGCTGTATTTTGAAAGAAGCACGATGTGAAAGTGAGTAGCAAAAGTTAACAGGGTTTAAAAAACACAACCTAATGACAATGTTCATAAACGAATGCTCAGAGCAGAACAATATGCCCTCTTTACATTTACAGGAAGTGTTAAAATTGTACTTTAGAATAACCGTAAACATTTCCAACCTTTTGTCTAGAACCAGTTTCACTATGTGGATTTCATTAAGTTACTGATTTCCTCTTTCGCTCAATGGTTCCACATACAGCACAAATACTATCAGTCATCCCTTCCCTTCAATACAGAATCAGAACCACAGTCATTTAATATTGTCAAACAATTTGATATGGTAATTGAAGACAGAACAAAATGACTGAGGCAAAAATAATCCTGATCACTTGTTTTAAAAAAATAAATTCCTTGTGGGCTGTTATTTCTGTCAGATAAAATGTGAGGGACATGCTATATTTTGAGCATGGCAAGCTTACTGTGAAAATGAGCAAGATTAAAAACATGTCTGCCATCTTTGAGCCTGAAGGAGTTGCGTGATGGGATTTCAGCATAGGGTAAATAAAATGCATGACAGTAATCAGCCATGCTCTTTAAATCATCATATTAACATGAAGATTTAACCATACCAAATTACAGTGATGACGAATATAGTCCAATTCACACTGATTAAATAAAACCAACATAGAAATCTAAAGGCAGTATAATATCTGCATGGTTGATAAGTGATTAGCTTACAACACATTGTGAATGGTAATGCGTCATTCACCTAGAGTTTCACGGTACTACATTTAACTTTATTAAACCTGTGTTACTTTACCTGTGATACTGCGGTCTTTGAGATTCCTCTGCAGTTTGACCCTGAGGTGAGGGAATGGATAATAGGGACCTTTTCCCTGTTGTGCATACAAAAGGAAAATATGTAACTAATGTTCTGCACTCACATTACATGTAAGGTATTTGTGTCCCTGGATGTGAGTTACTACATTCAGTTATTACGGTGTCTTTGTTCATCGAATATTTCAGCATTTTATACCACTTTACGGTCATTTCAGTAAACAAGTAGGACTACACCCACCTTATTTTTTATAAATGTAAGACAAACAAAATTATTTGGTTCTAGTTAGTTCTTAAAATAATTTATTCAATAATTATAAATATATTTCTAAGCTTGATCACTTCAGAAGACAGATAGCACAGACCTATTATTGACTGAACAATTCTGTTTCAGAGAAAGCTTAAATATCACATAAAACCAATAAAAGACAATTTCAATGCAGATTTTTTTTTTGAATGTTTTGATCTAAATATTCATGGAAAACATAGCTTAGATTACCTTTAATTCTCAGACAAAAGTATATGACTGAAATGATTTCAGGCCATTACATTCACAAGGCGGCCTTTCCTTGTGAACTACATTGTCCACAAGAGTAGGCCACAAAAATTCTAAAACGCTGGCAGTCCAGTAAAGTATTTGGGGAGCCATGTCTTCTGGTCTTGGTCCACTGAGTTTTGTGAGCTCCAAAGTCACACACCTGTCTATAAACAAACTTTAGAGCCTCGTCCGCATCTCAGTGAAGTGGACAAGCTTCGCTGAGATGCTGATGTCCAGCAATATATGGTACCTGCCCACACTGACAAAAGTACAATGACCACGGCATCAATCTGCTTGATTGATTAGGAAACTTTCCTGACCTAAATGCCAGAGATAATCTTTGTGGCATTATGAAGAGACATGAGACATACAGAGAAGCCAAGTCTGTTATTAAAACAACCTGAGGCTCCCTAACGCTAAAGAGGATTTCTAGGTAAGTACTGAGTGAGGACATAGAAAACTTCTTTTTGGTCTAATGTATTATTCTAATTTTCTGACGGTTGAATTAAAATTTTTTATTAGCTGTAAGTCATGATCATTGAAATTCAGGGAAATTAACACTTGTAACACGTTGAGTCTCTACTGAATTACTTTTCAGTCATATTCCAATTTATTGAGTTGCATATTTTACCTGTCTCTTTTCTTGTCCGTTCTCTGGCCGTCCATCCCTCGGTTTGTCAAACCAGTCTGTCTCGTCTCGCCTGAGGTGATAGGCTTTAGGGACAGAATTCAAACTCATTCGGAGTCAGAACGTTTGAATCTTACAAAACAGGATGGGTTCAAGTGTATTTAGATGTGATTTCATGCTTATAAGGACACAGCTAATTATAAAAGATGAAAACGTATTGGTGATTTACAAACTCAATGGCAATAGGAACACTGATGTGAAATAAGCAGAAAAGTAATGCAGTTTGTGGATGACTTAAACAAGATTGCTGAAGTGTGTATGATTGAATAGTAAGGGGCAATAAAATCCTCCAGGAATGTAAATGTTGGGTTTTGTATATATGAATATCAATTTTCCTCAAACTTGAAAGCAAGTAGGTTTATTCAAAACATATTTTATTACATTTGCAACAAAATCTGGTTCAAACTGCTTTTAAGTAGAATCTGCTCACAATTCCCCAACATTTAGTCATAATTTCATTGAAAGATACACTGTACTTGTGGTTCAGGTTAGTATGTTAGCTCATGGATGACTGTAGAACTAAACTAATACTCTACCATTAGTTGCATCGTCTCTGTTCAATGCCATCATGGAATCACATAGGGCTGTAATTAAGGCAAATTGGTTTACATTGCAAAATCATGGCAATTACTATATTTGCTTATTTTTCTAAGTATTGTAAAATTATAGGCCTATATGTTTAAGTCAAAACAGAAAACAGGGATATTGACATTTTAGTGGGAGAGGTGCATCATGTTTGTTGTCAGCAAGACAACAAACAGAAACAAAATCTCCCAAGTTAAAAGCTGATGAGGAAATGTAGCATGGCCAGGTGGATCCATAAATAACATGTTATGCCTAGATTCAGCTATTAATCTGGTTCAGATTAATGATAAACTGCAGTCTGCTAGATATCTGCCATTTTCTCTAATGCATCAAACTAGTAAAGCACATATTTTGCTTGAAAGATTGACAATCTTACTAGGTTCTTGGACAAGGAAAACTGACAATTTCTTTTTTCTGCTGACACCTTAGCTATCTCCTAGCAGAAGATGGCGCATTAAAATGGAAAAAACACATTAAGTGTAAGGCAACTATTTATTTGTATCCAAATTCTAGTTGTTCAGTAATCCAGGTGATGGGTTATTTTTCAAGTCATTCTTTTGTAGGCTAAATGGCAACAATTAGCCTTGGCAACCATTTTTTAGCTGAAAACTCATTGCATATTTGGTTGAATCCATTATCCAGTCCTGTTGTTCTTAATATACTCAGAGTTAAGTGTCCTATTTGACATAGGAGAGTGTTTCCAAAACCACTCAAATTGAGTCGTTTTTATTTCAAAAGTATTCAAATGGTCTTGGTCTCAATTTTTTATTTTGCTTTTAAGTAATGCTCTCTTAGAAATAAAAGCAACGTTTTTTTAGCAGTTTTTTCTCCATTTTGATTTAAAGTGTTGAACTTTACAACAAACTAAACATAGAGGACTGTGTACACATGTAAATCTTGATTAGAAATAGAAGTATTACTCGTGAAAGACAAAATGATAAATGACATGCAATACACACATTTCAAAAGACAAGCATAAAAGACATGCAAGTTTAAGATTTGAATTTATTATGCAGGAATAACTGTTTTCCATCAAATGTAATGCATTTCATTCTGTGATAACAACATCTTGTGTTTTTTGTGTTGTGTGATCAGTGTTCTCGTCCATAAAACGTTACAGATAAATTTAGAAACGGTTACATTATATTTGATGGGAGGAATCTCTACAAACGTAGTTGGTACCAAAATTAGATTGTCATGCAAACACAAAGATGAGACTATTCAGAGAATGTAAAGAGAAATGTTACAATATATATGCAAACAAATTCAGTATAACAGACAAAGACATGCATACACCTCAGATCTGAACCTACAGACAATAGTTATGGACAGGTACTGAAAAACAGATGCACAATAAAGTAAATGTTGAGTAGAAGAACAAAAATAAAGAAGCATGCACATTTTAAAATATTAATCACAAGCTAAATATTTATGTCATGCATGCTAGCATTCAATGCAGATCTCGCCCACAAACTATTATTCACAAGACACTTAAAATGGAAAGAGATGCAGTCTTACAAGTTTGTTTTTTACCTTCACTATCTGACATTGTGCCCTGAAGATCATCCAGCAGCGCATAACTCCTACCCCTTGTTGGCTCTTCTCTTATATGTTGCTGCTGCTGGGAATCTTGTAGGGACATACAGGAACCAAATTGATCCCTTGAATCAGCTGAAATAGGAGGGAGGGGCCCAGCTGATGCACGAGCCATGCCCATTGGTTGACCAACAGGGCTTAACGGACTCTCTTCCTCTGAGTTCTGTGCCACAATAGGAATTCGCCCACGACCGCTTTGCACAATTGGAAGGCTGGTGGGCTTGGTGCGACCAGAGGGGGTTTGATAACTTGGACCATCTCCAGATGACTCGCCATCTCCTTTAAGCCTCAGTGAAGAACTCGAAAGGTCCCTTTTGATTGACAAGTCCAGGCCGTAGCATGAAGTAGGTCTGGATGAGGGTCTTGACCGGCTACCACTAGGATAAGCAGAGTCCAAGCCCAAGCTCTGGCCCAAATTTAGGGATCCAGCTAAATTGGCTCCCAAGGTAGACCCAAGATACTTCTGTTGCTCAGCAATATTCTTTCGAAGGCCGAATGTAATTTCATCCTGCAGCAGCCTGCTGGATCTGGGCGATGCACTGGTAGATCCCAAATAGTTATAATCAGTTTCCAAACCCCTGTTGTCTGTTATAGAGGAATACTTGGAGGAGATTTTAGGATCTAGTATTGGAGTTTTGTGCTTTTGGTACAACACTGATGCTGGAAGTTGCTTTGCTGCCTGCTTTTCAAGAGTAAGTCGACTGATGCTGTATTTATCTGACTTTGGATAGTGTCTTTGGGAATAACTAGAGACACCAGTGCTTGGAGTATAGTAGTTTTGGGAGAGACCTGTCAGTTGTTCTAAGCTTTCTGTACCACCTGTACTTCTTCTAAACTCCTGCTTGAGCTGCTGCTTCAGGAGTTTTAATTCATAGGGTTCCTCCATTGTATCTTCTTCATCAGGAGTCTTTCCAAAAGCATGGAGCCTGGAGGTGGAGCCCAGATAGTCAGTAGACCCAAGATCTGCAGCACTTCTACGCAAAAGCTTCTCTGCCTTAGCCAGTTCCCTCTCAGCTAGACTATAAGATGAAGACAGACCTGTGGAGGTCTTAGCTAACTCTGCAGCGTCTTCCAGCAGCATGTAGCTCCGAGGTGTGTGGTGTTCCACCTCTGTGTAGTAGGAATCAGAAACAGCGGACATTGGGCTACCTGCTATGCTTCCCACCTCTAGGGCTCTGAGGTCTAGATGGTTACCATATTTGTCATATTTGACACCAAGATAAGCTGATGATGTGGGATCAGGCTGACGGCTAATGACATCGTATTTAGTTGCATCAAGCTCTGACAGGAGAGCCGCTTGTCTTGCCGCTTTCTGCTGCAACAAAAGCATCTGCTGATAACTCTGCTGCTGGGCAGTAGTAAGTGAAGGAACAGAGGAGTAGATAGAGTGAGATTGGTAGGACTGTGGAGTCTGATAGATTGACTGCTGGTATTGGCTTTGAGGATATTGGTACTGAGAGTATTTTCCATACTCATGCTTGGTTTGGGAAGGAGCAAAATCATCAAGTTCTGAGTGAGGAGCTGTTCTGGGGCGCTCAAGAAGGTGATCCTCAATGTCCTCATCTTCACCCCCATCTTGGACACTCCTAGTCTCTCGGATGTTACTAACCTCACTGTCTGACATGTAATCTCTATCCTCTGCGACACTCTGCAAGTAGGCCCTTTCTCTTTTCTCCCTTTCCTTTAAAAGTGCATCTTTTCTGCGATTGATTCCCATCTCCAAATACCTAAGCTTAGCATCAATCTCTTTCTCCTCTTCATCTAGTTCTGCCTGTCTTTTGCGGAGCTTGGAAGACTCTCGCTCAACCAGATCCAGCTCCCGATCAATGTCTTGTAATATCTTGGCACGTGCCATGTTTGAATTTCGGCACATTCTTCGGCGAGCTGAGTTTGTGGTGTATGCTGTCTGTCCACTTGTTGTTGACTCTTCTTCAGAGGGGGGATTGGGAAGAGTCCTTTTCACCTTCTTTTGCGTCCCTGTGGGTGTGCCGCCTGATCCTTTCCCCTATAGTAAATAAAATTGTAACATAAAATATCAGTCTATTGATAATCTTAACACCCAATCATGTCTGAATATCTGATAACATTTATAGTGTCTAGTCTGTAAAGGCAGAGCTATCTTTGGCCTGTATTACTTTCTTGGGTAAGTGATGGTACTTGTGTATCACCATTTTTCTGTTTCTGCACTTATTCTCATAAAAATCACAAAATGTTAACGTGTATTCTACAGTCCAACAAATTAGTAATTTGTCTTTCTTAAAACCTGAGAGTCAACATTTCTTTCTGCATGTTCAGCTTACTTTACCCAACAATTAATGAAGGTATGGAATTCTTAATGGTAACTTGCCTAGTGAGAATTTTTTTCATGAAATTTGCTGTGACAGAAAAATGTTTTCCTTAAATATACTTAAATCCATTTTACTCATTACAAAACAAATGGAGAAACATCCTGCTCATTTTCTGACAATTGACAAAATACATTTCTTTACCTTTGTGCAAGTGTCTGACATTTGTCACAGTGGTGCAGGAGAATGTAGTACTCACCGGATGGCCATCCCCATACTGCGTACCAGATGTTGCTCTTTCTTCTCCTGTTGGACTCATGGGTTTTGGGTCAGACATCGATCGCTGCATGGTTTTGGGTCCCCGAGGACTTGCTGGAGAGGATTTTGATGGGTCTATGCTTTCCCTGAGCTTTTGTGGGCTGGTATCGCCTAGGGACTTATCATAGGACACAAATTCAAGGGATTTGCTAGGTGATATACATGGTGACACAGGAGAATAAAGTACTTTCGGGGATTTAGGATGAGGTTGAAGGGAAGAAAATTCTGGTTTTAGGTTGGCAGACTGAGCTATTTCTAAGGGAGAAGGACGTTTCTTTGGTGAGGTCCTTTCTGAGTCTGACACCTCCATTCTCGTGTCCATTCGAATATTTCCATCCGTGTCAGTTTGTATAGAAATTTCAGTGTGGGCTTGAAGAGACACTTCTGACCCCACACCCCTATCACCTCTAGAAGTACGGGGACGGCTTTGTCGACTTCTCTGGGCCTCCCATTCCTCTTGATCCTCATCATCAGTCTGGACGCAGCTATCAACACTCTTCCTAACACTTTTCTTTTTTCTTCCTGCTGTGTAAGCTTTGCTTAGTGCTTCGTCCTCCTCATCAGTCTGACATCCGCTATCTGTAATTTTTCGAGAAAGCACTGTGCCATCAGGTCCTAAGACAATGGCCTCCTGTACACCATGTCCTTGGATGTCTGCACCTGGGTACATCTGACGAAGCTTTTGCTCTTCTAACTGTAGTCGCAATTGTTCTTGGAGTCTTTGTATTTGCTCAAGTTGCTGTTGTTGTTGAGCATATGTTTCTTTTTGCATCATAAGATGAGCCTGTCTTTCCTCCTCCTGTTGAGCCAGGATCTGCTGCTTCATGGCTTGCAACTCTTCTAATTCCTTCTGTACTAGGAACTGTTCTTGTTCACGGAATCGCTGAATATTATGCCGCTCCCATTCCAATTCCTCAGCTAAGCGTTGCTGCTTTAGCTTTTCCATTTCTAGCCTCTCTCGCTCTGCCTGATACTGGCCATCTCCAGGAACCATGGGGGACGAGAGAGCTTCCAGTGAAGCGGCTATAGCCTCCAGGGATGCATCTGTATATGTGTCAAGGGATAAAGATGCCACTGCTGTAGCTGTACCATTGACAGCAGTAACACCACCCTTTGAGATCTCCAGGTTAAGAGGAGCATCTCCTTGTTCGTCTGTTGTGGAAATGGTGGAGAGAAAACTTTGGGATCTTGTAAGTGGTAAATTCTGGAGATTGGACAAAGAAGGCATGGTGTCACTTGTGTGCATACCTGAAAAGGTATTATATGCTGTACTAAATATGGATCCTGGTTGAGTAGTAATTGCATATGTTGATGGGACTGGCGCTGCAACAGATGAATAGACCACTCCATTTGATGACCTTAAAACGCTACTTGTCCCAAAGAGTGAACTGACAGCACTTGTGGCACTTGAATGGGAATATGGGGGGATTATCATTCCTGCATAACTGCCTTTCTTGGAGTAGTCAACAGCTTCACCTGTCAAAAGTCAAAAATATATTTTTAGTCCATGTTTTTAGACAATTCATTCTGAATCAAGCCATGCCTTCAGCAAATAAAAAAATCCAGGATTAAAAAAAAAAAAATTCTATATGCAGGTGGAAGAATCAAAACAGGCACATGCAAAAAAATATGTTGAATGAAAAACACAAAATTCATGCAAAATAAAACAAACAAATGAAAAATCCACATTAGCCATGAATAAGTGGAGGCAGTTCAAAGTGACATTTAAATGAAAGATCCGCAATGTCACTGCACTGACCTGCATCTGACATCTTCGTTGAGGTGAGATCTACTGCTCCCTCTGTTGTGACACTGAAATTATAACTGTTCTTACTCTTGTACACGAATAACCCAGCTTCTGCAAGATTGGTGTCTGACATGGAGGGTTTAATTCCACCAAAACCTCTCATGCCATAAGGTGTTCGGTCAAATTGATAATGGTCATCACGATATCCGAAACGATCTTCAGGCAGAGGCGTGGTAGGCTGCTGAGTTGCACAACTTCCTGCAAATGGCAGCTTGTACACAACATCACAGCACACGGCTCTCTTCCCTGCCGTTAGATCCACTGGTTTGCCATCATCTGTGATTACGGTTGTAACCACATCTGCAGATGTCACATCAACTGATACCAAAGTATTGAAAGGTTTTGAGGTACTAAGATCAACAGCTCCTGCCACTGTGGTTCTTCCTGTAGTTAATCCATTGGCAACACAAGTTGCCACAGGAGGGACTGAAGCAGTGACTGGCATGGCTTGGCAGCCTGCTGCACCTGTATTTGATCCAACTGAAAGGTTAATTGGGATTTCTGCTGTTGCAAGAGTGGAGGGCTGAGACTCAACTGGTCGATATATAATTTGAGAAACTGGTTCAAAAGCCTTGTTTTTTGTTAACTGAAGGGGCACAGAGGAGACCTGAGAAACCTCTGTATTGTCACATTGCTGTATTGTGGCAGAACAGGTCACAATAGTGATGCTGTCAGTCACTATTGAAACAGTGGAGGATTCAGTGCTGAGGTTGACCACAGGTGATTGCACTGCACTGGTGTGACGACTGACGTCACTCACAAAAGACTGACGTCTTGAATCTGGAGCGGTGGACAGATCAACACCATTCATATTTGAATCTGAATCAACCTTAACAGTTCTAAGATCTACCACCTCAGAGGGTAGAGAGGTCGTTTCAGTCTGTGGTAGTATCTGAGGCTTAGGTTTTTCCATTGACATTGGAACACCAGTTGCTCTTGGAGCTGGTACTGGTGGTGGCGTTCTTTCATGAACAACGGAGACAGTGGTTCTTTGAACTTCCGTAGTAACCACTTGAGATATGAGGTTAGGCATAACAGATGGCTGTGCTGAAGCAGATATGGCCTCAATTATGTGGCAAGAACTAGAAACATGTTTCTCTGGGCTACAAATCTCTTGTTTTTCAATAGACTCTGTGACACGTGTATACGCCAGAGGCACTCTGGTTGTTTGAGGAGGGGTTGGTTGTTGTTGGTTTTGCTTTGGATATGGGTGTTGAGGCTGTGGTTGATAACCCTCATGCTGACCCTGCTTTGAGGGAGATGCCGGTCCAGGACCAGAGGGTGCTTGAGTTGTGACATTGTCAACTGGAGAGCTAGGCTGGGATGGCAGTGTAATGACCACATACGTGTCACGAAGATTGCTGGCATATCTTGGGGAAGAAGGAGACTTTGGTGAAGGTTGAAATGTCTTGCCCTCTGTAGAGGGGCTCAAATTAAGGACTGAGTCATTTGGACCAGTGGGAAGTACTGTAGGTCTTGTTGGAAGAGTGGCATGAGCAGGTGAAGGTGGCTGTGAACCAGGCTTTGGTGCAATTGGTGGTTTGACACCATGTCCTGGTCTGTGACTATCCACAATACCATGAATAGCTGGCTTTGGAGGAACAGGAGGTGGAATATGAGGTTTGTACGTTGGAGTAACAACTTGTCTAACAGGCGATCCTTGGGGTGAAGTCATAGTCACTGGCTCAGATTTTTTCACAGGTGCTGAAGCCTGAGGTGGAAGTGGAACTGGGGCTTTCCTGGGAAAAACTGTGGGTTTTGGTGGAGTGGGAGGAGGATGGGATGGTGCAACAGGTTCTTCTCCTTTTTCCTGAGAATTAGCCCGGCGCAAAATATTTGGCTTAGGAGGGACAGGGGGAGCTGTTGACACTACACTAGATATACTAGGTGTGTATTGGGGGACTGTTGGTAGGGGTGACACATTAGCAATCACAGAAGCTGATGATCTTGGAATAGTACTAGAAAGGTCCACAAGTTCAGCCTGAGAAGTAGAGGTTTCATTGTCAGGTTGCTTCTCTGTCTGTTCTGTTGTGGTTGAATGGGAAATCTCAGATACTTCTTTAACATGTTCAGATTGCTTTTCTGATGTTATATCTGATGTTCCCGTCACCGCCTGTTCCTTTTTAACTGTAGTTTCATCGTCAGAGGATAACTCTCCAGAAGAGCATTGCGTTACTTTTAAGTCTGGAATAGGGTGAAGAACCTTTTTTGATGAAGTAGTTTCCATTTCTGGCTCAGGCTGAGTTGGGCTTGTTCCTGGAGTTAGAACTCTTTTCATCAACTCCTCATAGGCCGCTTCAGCATCTAACAGTGGCTTCCCATCTTTGCCTAATGTCACCGTGCCGCTTTGTGAGAAGGTACTCTCAGCTGGTTGAAACACAATTTTTGGACTAGAAGTTTCATTTTTTGGCTTTATATTTTCATATTCCTGTTCTAGCTGCATGAATTCCTTTCTTTTCTTGATCATGTCCTCATAAACTTCATCGGGCGATCTCAGTTTTTTGGGTTCAACAGGAACAAACATTTTCGCTGTCTCTTCCCGATCAAAAGAATTGTCAAGAAGAGATGGATAAACATAGTCTTCAATAAGCATGCCACCATATACTATTTCCTTTTCTGCTTGAATTTCACCTGTGTCAACTGTTGGAGATTTAGCCTTTAGCATGATTTCTTCATAGGCCTCATCAGCAGATTTGAGAGCTTTCTTCTGAGATTTATCAGTGTTTTGATCATCTGTTGGGGAGTGAAGAGATACAGATATAGGCAGCTGATATGTTTTTTGCACTTCTGAAATTTTTGCAGCATGGATCTCAAATCCTTCAGGATCTGATTCAATACTGGGGGAAAAATCAGAGCAGGAGGACCGTCTTATCTCCTCCATTTCGGCTTCCTGTCTCTGTTCTTCAGTTGGTGAGGCATCTTCAATTGGAGAAAGGTTGCTTGGAGGTGTCTTTGTATGCTCTCGCCTTCTTTGGGCCCGAATCTCATCCTTGTCTTTTTTGGACTTTTTTCCTGAGCCCTTTTGTTTTTCTTGCTCTCTGAGAAGTTCTTCCTCCTCCCTTAACTCTTCCTCCTCTGATGAGTCCTCAATAGTTGGTAGCATTTGCCCAGTTTGTCGATGCTTGGCTTTTCTGTGCTGTTTACCCTCACTGGTACGAACATGACTTGGGCTGCTGTCACTATCCTCATCCATAGATGAAAGAGATGTTGGCGATGTTCCAGGAGTGAAGCTAGATGCATGTAGACTAGATGACCCTTCACCCCGAGACCGATCATCTGGAGAGTCTGTTAGACTTTCTATTTCAGGCTCTCCATCTGCACTAGGTATACATATAGGGCTGGTGGTTACGTTCAGCTCAAAAGCTTGTAACTTGCGAGGGGCAGAAATTCTTTGATCTTCCTCTTCTTTTTGTTCTTTCTCATCCTCTTTGACAATATCAGATTTATCTGCTGATACTGTGATTTCCTGAACATCATCATCATCGGCACTAATAGTAGTTTTCTTAGTTAACCGTCTTATTTTTCCTGATGTGCTTTTCTCTACAATTGCTTCTTTTTTCTCCTCATTTTGTTTCTTCTCATCATCTCTAATCTTTCGCCTAACTAAGATTTCTTCATCTGATGGAGAGGCATCCTCATTCTCACTCATTTCTATGATCTGTTTCCTGATAAACTCTTCATCATCTCCTGACATTGGGCTTTCTTTTCCAAAACTTTCACTGCTATCGTCCAGGGAATCTGCCTTGACATCAATTGGCACAAGAAGCTTTTTCTTTCCAGTACTTTTGGCATTCTTCTCTGAAAGGTCTTTATCCTCTTCTGAACTGGGAGAGTCAGGCGAGAGAGGAAGAACCTCCAATTTGCGTCTGGTCTTTAAAGTGTCAGTCTGTTTCTCCTCCTGCTCTGCGTCTACCTGGGCCTCTAGAATGGGAAGCACAGAGCTTTCTAGTTTTGCTAGGTCTGATGGGCTTGTGAGATTGTCTTCTTTAGCTTCTTTCAATTCAGGCTTTTTCAAGGTCTCCTCTTGATTGATCTGGTAAATAGAAAGAAATTCATTGTTACTTCTGGCAGTAAACAATCTTTTTCAAAATATTTTTTTGCATTCTTGTACAGGGACGGCTTTTTCTTATATACAGTAATGACAAGTTACAAAATTTATTCATCAACAAAAAACCATTTGGTTGAATATATTAAAGCACATGTTCTAAAACATATTACAAATACATTCAACTATGCTTGAAAGACTTTAGCTACTTTCAACTATAATTTAACACTGATAACCATTTCCATTCCTATATGCTATTAGTTTTTACACCCAATTTAGAAAATATAGCAGAAATGCACAATGGTTAAAGAATCTACTGCTACGCTTGCTAGACATTATGGTCACCTCAGGAATTGCATCGTCATCGCCATGCTTTTCCACAGGCTTAGTTTTTGCATCCATTTGCTCCTCCACGCTTTCCTCCTTCAAACCAGCATCATGCTCACTAACTACAGACTGGATTTCAGATTCTGCTAATGGGATTGAAGGTACTACAGCAGGCACATGGTCTGAAACTTCACGCTTCTCTGAAGTGGAGCTCACTTCTACATCAAATGCTGTATTGCAATCTTTGTCACACACTGCACTTGCTTCAGATACTGAAATAGCTTCCTGCAAGCTGCCAACGACAGCCTGTGACTCATCCTCTTTCTTGTCAGTTTCTGCCTCCCTATCCTTGACTGATGGCTCAACAACTTCCTCAGACTCATTTTGATATTTTGTAGCACTCAACCCAGCCTCTGCCTCACCCTCACAGTCTTTCTCCTCGTAGGTTTTATCACTGGGTTTTGTTTTGATGATATCGGCTGAGGTTAGCACAGGTTGTACACTTTTAACTGGCACCTCAACAGCATTCGCTTCTTGCTGTCTTGATTCGACAGATGGTGGATCAGAGATAACCGCTGCTTTGTCAGACTGTTCATCCATCTCTAAAGTGCTATCCTCGAGGCTTTGTTTTCTTGTCTGTGGTACAGCCTTTGCTACTGCAGAAGAGTTTTTTATTTCTTCAGATTTCTGTAACGATGCCATTGTCTCAGCTGGGCTTCCTTCAACAGCCTCAAACTTGGTTTCTTGCTGTATATCTTTATTTATCTGAACATCTTCTTTTGGCATTTCCTCTGGGACAGTTACTGCTGCAGCACTTTCCTTTTCTACCTCCTTTTCTTTCTCCATTAAAATATAATCAGCATCATTGCTGACTGCTCCAATTGAGCATGCTTCATCGTTATGTTTTCTGAAAACTTTTTGGTTATCAACTGTTTCTTTTGTAATTCCCTCCTCTTTTAATGATTTTTCCTCCTCTGATTTTACCTCTGCTGGTTCTGCTGTGCCTACTTTTACTTCAATGTCAACTCCCACAAGTTCATTATCTTTCTCAGGTGTTTTATCCAGAACAATTTTCTTGTCATCAATAATTTTCTCAGAGTCTTTTGTTTCATCAGCGTTCTCCATATTTGCTTTCTCTTGAACATTAGTTTCTTTCTCTAATGGAGCTGCAACAGGAGAGATATCTACTAAATCTGGCTCCTCTTCTTTGTCTGTAGTTTGTTTTTTTGCTTCAGCTTCCTGACTAACTTCCTCTTCTTCCTGACCAACTTCCTCTAACACTTCAAGAGAATTTGTATCTTCAATGACAGAAGAAATCTCTAATTCTGTATCGTTTGCTGGTGTTGTTTGTAATTCTTCCCCTGTGTTGTCAGTTGAATCGACTTTGGCAGCAGGGTTTACAGAGGTTATCAACTCTGTTGCTGACATATTTTCTGCAGTAAAATCATTAGAAACAACTGGTGCAAAAATATCTGCTCCAGTTTCTTCAGTGATGTCTCTTTTGTTGATCTCTAATGTTGTGTCTGATAGAGATGGCGCTGCTGGCATATTTTGGGGTTCCTCAGTTGAAACTCCACATATTTTCTCTTTGTTTTCATCGGTCACAGTAGTATCTGCCTTTACTGGAGGCAAGGTCTCCTCAGTGACTTTTTCATGGATCACCAAAGCAGCTGGCTCAACTGTTGCTTCTGGGAGCTTCTCAGGTGTTGACTCAACGGTTCTATGATCTTCTGCAGGAGTTGCACCCTCGCTTTGAGCAATCTCGGCATCCGACCTAGTTTCTACCTTGACAGAGTCAGCTGTATTGTCTAAAACAGCATTTGTCGACTGGCTTTGTGTTTCATCTTCAACAGTTACAGACAGACCCTCTGCCCTAATGTCAATGCTGTCTTGTTGCTCAACTGCTGGGATTTGACCGGCAGGTCCACACTGTGTTTGCGGTTCAACATTAAGAACCTGTGTGTCAGATCGAGGATGATTCTCTGCCGCTTTATCACAGCTACTCTGCTGTTCTTCAGCTGCTAGAATTTCACTGACAGTTGCACTCTGTGTTTGTTTGTTAGTGTCAGGTAGCTCTGTGTCAGGATGAGGACCATCCTCTGGTATGTTCTCAGAATTGAGCGGTTTGTTCTCAACAGGTGGGATTTCTGAGTTTATCTCAGCTAAACTCTCTGAATTTAAAAGCTGTTGATCAGACAGTGATTCATCTGCTAATGAGTGTGTTATTAGATCATCTGAATCAGGTGTTTCCTGAGGGATGTCCTCTACAGGAGTGCGTGTGTGTTCAGGTGAAACTGGTGTGGATGTATTTGCTACCTTGATCTCAGTAGCAGGGGGGGTTGGATCTATTGGTTCAGCTACAGGCTTGCTATCTACAGCAGCAGGAACTGGGGTGGTGAATGGGTCGGGGGGCGGAACGGGTTCTTGCTTCTTTGGGGATGCCATGGATGGTGGTGGGACATCTCCCAGCTGGCCTGACATTGCTTTTTGGGTCTGACAGTTCAGGCAAAGCCATTCCTTCTGCAAGACAAACACGATGACAAGTATTCAGTAAATATAAAGCCTCCAGATTTGAAAAATACAACATACAAGATATGTCATTGAATTTTTACGACTGTACGAATGTGTAAATTTTAAGTTGGCAGGAGAACTACACATATTGCATTCAAAGCTCTGACTCTGTTCTAATAATACACATTTTGCTATTTATGCACAGTACAATAGGTGGCTACAAAACCCTCTTCGGAATCACCTGTGTTTGCTGTAAAAGAGTACTCTAGAGGAAGATGCTTTATGTAAACTGAACACCCTCCTGAGTGCTTTTATTCAAGATGTGGATGTATTGTTGGTATGTAATGTCCCATGCTGCTTTCCTAAAGCGGAAAAATGATAAACAATCAATATGGTGAGACTGGAGATCAAAAAATAGCACAGACTCACACACTCTCGACATATTCTTGTGTGGACGCGAGGCGCAAACAAATACCTCGGTTCACAGTTTGACAAATGTGTTCACATCTTTCTATAACCTACCCCGACAGGATTTAGTGCTAAAAATGAATTTTAGAGTCATGCAGTATATCTATGCGCGTGGACAGATGAAGAAACAGCAAGACAGGAGGGAGGTGGAAGACTATGACAGAGGGGGAATTTAGCAGCAGCTCAGCTTGATTAAATAAGGCATGAACCGCCATGTTGTAGCCCATTCCTTAGAATTATTAACACACCTGCATGTGGATTTCTCTAATAAGGCATGGGAAGGCAACCAAAATGTTGATGAACTAAGTATAGAGATGAACTGCTTCCTGACATAGAACCATGATGTGGGGGTTTCGGCATAATGACTAGAAAGAGCAGGCACTGAAAGGTAGAGAGATGGCTGCAGATAGAAATACTCACTCAGGCTGTTAGTGAGCTCCAGCCTCCACAGAGCATGTCATCACTGACGGTATCGAAAAATTTCAACGGGAACGTTTTACTACCCATTCCCTCAGTCACTGTCTCTCTTAGAGCTACTGAGGGGAACCGAGCCAACTACAGCCTCCACACAGAAATAGATTCCTTTCAACTTTTCGCCAAAGAAAAGACAAGGCTGACAAAAAAAACTGAACATGTATAACAGCAACTAATACAAAATCTATGGAGATTTCATAACTTACTCAGCAGAATGGACATCACTCCATGAGTCAATAAAAAAATTTGTTTTGACAATTAGTGATAATTTGTTTCTATTAAGCCATCTTACTAATCCATTCACTCAGTCTCTACAAAGGCAATAAAAATAAAAATCCATATTTATATACAGAATAACTAGTTTCGGCTCAAACCAGGACCTCTAAAAAACCCCACAAGTCCTAACAACGAGATTGATACACACCCACTTGTACAAATAACTGCTTGTTTCTAAGCACCAATCAATGTACTGTTCTAATTTATGAAACAGTATGTTGTGATTGATTGGGTCAAGTACTTTTTTAAGGCCTACCTATGTAATAGACCTTTCTTTGGATCATTTGTTTTGATCCATGTTAGTTTTTATTTCTCCAATAAAAGTAGTTAATGCACTTATTCAGAATAAGAATAAAAGAATCAAAACAGGCTAGTAATTTGAGAATTGGGATCCGTATTACAGATTTTCACAATGTTATGACTTTAGCTAATTTTATTTCGAGGCCACAACAGCAAAATGAAGGCTTGAGGTGCATGATCAGACTGAAATTTAATTGTAACTGAACTCATGAAAACAACAAACCAGACTTGCAGCAATAAAAGAGAATCTTGCCCTGAATGAGAAAACCAAAGAACTCCTTTAGAGTTGGAGAATGATTCCTGGAATTCTAAAAAAGTGAGTTAATTAGCAGATGAGAAACAACTGGGTAATGCAGGAAGATGAGGCACTGGTGGAAGGTGCGGAGTAAATTAGGGAACACAGAAAACAATCACATCAAAGAACAATCACAAAACAGAACAGGAATGCAAGTTTAGGAAAAATGAAACTCAAAATACTACAGATTGTGATAAAAACTGAGATGCACACTGTATTGTGAAACTCTGTCAAATCCAGCAATAAGTATGTTTTCCTTCTTATAAAAGAACAATGTTAGAACAAAGAATTTTATCTGATGTGATTTAATTCACTTTTAAACTATAAAGCTCTTGATAAAATTAAAGTCTGAATGTTGTTGCCCTTCTTCTCACTGATGAGTTTCCATCTTAATTATAATGCATCAAGCTGCTGGTGGAACATTACAGCCTCAGCTCCTTTGCGAGCCAAAAAAGATCTTTGCCTATTGATGTAGTTGACACTACATCAACTGGTTCAGTGGGCTGAGATCAGATGGGTTCTCTTTTACTAATATACAGCAACTATTTCTTATTTGAATAAAGAAACTAAATAAGGAATAAAATATATTTCACCCCAAATAAAAAAAAAAATGAAGATGAAGCTCATTTAACTCTTAAAAATCAACTGCAGACAAAAAGCCAAAGAAACGTGTCGGCGTAATGCAGCGCTGGCTCTGGCTTCCAACACCAGTAACTAGGCAACATTTCAATATAACAGATATTGTTCAAGCTTTATTGACAAAGTGACATCTCCGTGTCTGATCAAAAAGTGATTCCGAGCGCCAAGATGGAGGTGTGCCTTGCAACAATCTTACGGTTCATGTTCACAAAATAATTTTGCCAGACAGTAAATTTTAAACAATAAATGCAGTGGAAGTGACTCACAGATATGAGTCACGAGCGCTCAGACAAATTGCAACAGTCAGGTTGTCATGCTCTGTACTCCTTACAGCTGCAGAGGGTGATACCCATATCTTTTATGACGCCGCCTTCCCACTACCCCCTTCGTACACTCAGGCTCCCTTTTTTTTTGTCACAGTAGCTTATTGTCTCTTCTCTCCTCTGGCCTGTTCTTATGATTTCTACATTGAGCTGTTACTTTGTTTGTTTCTCCTCATGTCATTGTACAATAAAATTCCACTGGTATGCAAGTGTTTCAATGAATCCACTAAATATAAAAAATCACATCTTATAACTCTCCAAAAATATGCTGGACTTTCATTTTATGTTTCATCCATAAAGAATTATTTGCAGTCAGACCTTTTCCTTATTCCAAGCTGTTTTGTTGGTTTCTCCACATATCATCTGGATGCATAAAAAAAAAAAAAAAAAAAAAGCCAGTATGTGAATAGGCGGGAGGGAGTGAAAGAGAGAGCAGCGGCAGTCAGGATGTAACAGCCTGTACTAACAAGATGAGGCTGGTGCCAGAATGTGTGGGTTTTCAAGTCTCAGTGAGGTTCTGCCTGCCTGCCTGTCCTCCAGTCTCTGATGAAGGCTCAGTGCTGGCACGCTGGTTGCTTTGCCCCTCCTTCACCCCCCAGCCATTCCTTGGCACAAAGTGCTCAGTAGAAAATATATGGCTCTGGCAAAAGCATGCAGAAATTAGTAAATTAGAAAGGGGATGAGGGAAAATCCTTGTAGAGAGCTAACTGTCCAAATCGCCACTTGCTAAACCTGAAAAAAGGTGCAGTGCGTTGCAAAAGTATTCATAGCCCTTTAAAATTTTCACATTTTAGGTATTTTTGGAATATTTTATATAAAAAAGAAAACATACACACAACCTTGATATTGTTGTTGAATACTGTGATGACATCAGTTGCAAAAAGCAAACTTTCACCCCCATACAATGTAAAGGCTCCCATCCGTTTCTCTGAATGCATCAGATAATTAAATTTCAAATCTGGTAAAAATCCATCTAAAAGGTCAAATACAGTAAGAGGGTGCAGAATGTAAATGTATTGCCTTTTGAACATTAGACAAAAACAAAATTTCCATTATTTTTTAACATAAGCTGTGTGCATCCAGTCTGAGCAGTCTTTGCTGTTTATCAAAGATCACTGGGTAAACATTACTATCTTCAGATGTGCAAAAATGATAGAGGCACACTTCATACGACTTGTAATTAAAATTGTAACATCCAATGTTTTCCCAAAGTATTTGCTCAGATGAGTAGAACACAAAAGCACAGTGCACTTTTCAGATTTTTTTTTACAAATAATTTTTAAAAATAATGCAATAATGTAAAATTAATCTTTTTTCCTTCAGCTTTAGAACTATATAGTACTTTGTTTATCTGTGACATTAAAATATATTGAAATTTGTAGTGTTAACATTACAAAATAATCCCACTTTAAGAGGGATTATTTTGCAAAAGGTATATATTTTTTATTTGCTTGCACTGCACTTCCAAATTAGTTAATTAATTCAACTAAAAGAATCCTACAAAAACTACAATTTTACCCATTTCAAATCATAAAATTATGTTTCCCACAGAATGACACTGTTAAAGGAGGTGATATGAAAGAAGACAGTGGGAGGGGGGCAGCCTTCTAGTCCCTTGTGTTCTCCCCTCTCCTGCTTTAGTGGATCTCTTTTGTGGCTGTTACTATTTTTGCACACATCAGGCTCTAGGCCAAGTGATGGTGAGAGCTGTGAACACTGCATGGAGTGAATACAGATGAAAAATACATAAACAGCAACAGATCTACCTAAAGACTGGCCTATTATGTAATACACAAAACGAAGCGGACGTATTAAATGTACAAACGATTAGAATACTAATGAATGGCAGGTTGGTGATAAAAGCCGATGTGTGTATTGTCGGTCTTTATCTGCCAGTGCAGATTATGGGGAGTTCAGAATGGGAGAAAATGTGGACGTGATCGCAGAATAACGATAAGGAGGAAGACAAAATAATCACTACACAAGTCACTGTTTCTATTTTTTAGATGTGGAAAAAACAGAGTAAAAAAGATGTATGAATAACTGAATTTTAGCAAACAATGACACTAATGATGAGCAAGCCATTTATCAATATTTAGTAAAATTGCATAGTTCTCAAAAGCATTCATATAAACTCTTTAACATTTTAGATCTACCAGTAAAACGGATAGAAACATGTCCTTGTTTGTCCAAATTTATCTTTGAAATAAATTTAGTTTTTTTTTTATCTCTGTATCTCAACATGGGAAGGTTTAGGTGAGCAGCTATTTTTTTTTTCTAGAAATTCCCAGATTTTTAAAGATTAGCTTACTTGTGTATTCTTTCCTTTGAAGAAGAAGGGCTATACGACATAGGTGTCCAACTTTTCCACATTTTTACCCCATTAAACTTCCTCAATGATCAAATTAAGCATGGAATATATATTTAAAAATATTAGTTTTTTATGTTACATATGTTTTAGGGGTGTCAGTTGTGATATTAGCAATTAGAATTAACCTTTATTTCTATGACTAAATTTCAGCTGTAGAAATTTACTTTTTATGCGTCCTTATTAGGGGCACCAATAAATATATACTTTCAATATTTCAAAATCTTCAGGGCAAAACTCGAGTAACAATGATGGGCAGTTCATTCCCATGATTTATTCTTCCTTCATGTAATTTCCCACCCACCCCCAAGAGTGCACATCATGATGTAAGGAATTTTGAAATCCATATGCAATACCTGCAGTAGAGTTGGTCAATTATTAATGTCCAACCAAACATCCCTGTCCCTGTCCTGCCTTTAAAACATCGGGTTTTAAAGGCGGTGGCAGTGAGACCGCCATTTGATAAAAACCGAAACGTAGCTGTAGATTTTCTTGGTGATGGTGAGACGAGATGAAACACTCCGACTCTTTCATTCGTGCTCATTAGCAAAGTCGTGCCACTCCCATCTTATGTAAGACTCTTCCAAAACGCGCTCTCGTTACTGAAAAGGCCAACATGACATGAAGTCTGAGCTGGAGGAACATTGTTGCTCAGCGCCAGACATACTTTTACAGAATTCCCCTTACATCAAAAGAAGGGAGACGGTGGGGGAAGAGAAGGACAAAAAATAGATGGCAGTAAAAAGCACAGAAATAACTAAAATGATAGCTCACATATAAACAACAACAAAAAAAGATAAAACAGTGTGAAATGACTAAAATATCAGAGGATCAAAATCAGATGTGTTGTTGGCCTGTTCGAGTGCCTTTTATTCACAAGTTGAGTTGTTGGGGATTTAGACAAGAAGACAATGAAGCCTGAGAGGAAATGACAAACATCCTGTTGCCCTTTAAATCTTTTAAGGATTACCACCAACGCACGTGGCGATATGTACGCGCACTCACCATAATTTATCTAAAAAAAAAAAGACAACATGAAGCATACCCAACGCACGCTAACAACATAGCCACTTAAAACATCACACCTACAACAGGTGAGGCGTCACCAGTCATGTCTCCATTCAGTGTTCCACAGTTCTGCTTACAAAAAACCTGCAGTTAGGTATCCCGGCTCCTATTCCTGGAACAACACATGTGTCCACAGCCACGCCCTCACATGCGTCAGTGAGCAAACCTATGCAGGCAGCTGCCGTGATGACAGCGAGTGACACAGAGGTGACACACACTACGTGGGGGTTAGATGGCTCAATGGGAGTCTTGTGTGCAGAACATTCTGTATGCTGTTCATTTTTTCCAAGTTAGCTTTAAAAATGCACCTAGAGGTTCAGCTGTGTCATAGGTGAACGGATGGCCGGCAAAACTAGATGGCGATAATGAAAAGCTTTATGACGTTTGGATGCCCATCTGGAGTTAACCAATCTGAACAGAGTTGACTTGTGAGGAATAAATGTTGTAAAAATACAGAATGTAACATGAAAGATTCTTCTATGATGGCAAAGCAAAATATTCTCTGAGCTCAAAGTGAAAATGACACAGTAAAGGTTAGGGTTAAATAAGATGAACTGTCTATGCTTAAGTAGATATAAATATAGAATTTTTTTTTAAAACTAGTCTTAAATATTCCACTCTGAAGTATATCTAAATAAAGTTCTTTTTGGAGGCCCCTGGGGCTTTGGAAGAGAAACTTGCCCTCAGCATCACAGATAACCTGCCATGCTTAACAGTGGGCATCAGAATGTTTTCCACTGATGGCCCATTGCTTTTATACCAGACTGAGGGCGGCTGTGCTTTAGATGCGTAGCTTTACTGAAAATACATTTCATATCATCCCGGTCGCAACAAATGGTGGCAAAGAGCATCATGACGTTACAGAGCTGGTAGATGTTTCTGTGTGACGAATGAAGATGTCAAATATGAGGGGCCGTTTAGGCCAAAAACTATGTTTTGTCTCTCACACACTACTAAAAACTCACACACACACACACACAATATTAAAACTGCACATATATACTATTAAAATGTCACACATATGTAATTTTTCTCACACGGATACATAAAAGACTAAGATTGCACGTATAAACTAATAAAATATAGACTCACCTTTTGTATGTGTTAGAGGGACTCAATGTTTGTATGTGAGAGTGATGTCACGGAAGAG